>PVKV010021823.1:0-36729 GCA_004027835.1 Alouatta palliata | reverse complement strand
CCCACCCACTCACCCATCCATCCATCCATCCACACATGTATCTTTCCATCCATGCATTTATCATGGTGGGGATAAAAGGCTGCCTGAAGTACTGATTTTTAAACAGAGACAAGGTAGAGCAGAAGCCTAAATGTAACCTCACAACAAAGTGTGCATCTTACACCTGTCATGGCCTGCTCCAGGACTGTGCTGCCTGAGGAATTACCCTGGACTCCGGAGCAGTGGCAGTGTGCGCGGGGCTGTGACTGAGTGTGTGGTCAGCACTCTGGGAGGTCTGAAGCTCATCTGACCACTGAACAAGGGCCGACAGCTCCAGGGTCATGTGAGGGAGCCCCAAGTTCATTTGGCATCTGAAGATTGCCACATCCCCACATTCCAGTGTCACTTCATAGGAATAATCCTCAAATATCCCATAAAACATGGCCATAGGACAGATGTTAGAATGAGGCCAGTCCTGGCTGGTAGAGAGAGAGGAATAGTAAGTTGAACTGCCCTTGAGCAGCTCCATGAAATTTAAATTGAAAAAAAGGAGATTTTTTTTTTTCTTTTTTAAACAACATTATTTAGCAGGTTGTGGCATGCATTTATGCACAAGCTAAGGTTTACTAGCCATGCCTCTGTGTGGTCTTACGGTTAGGATACAGAATCAACATGCTGCCAAAATTAATTCTTTATAGTATGGTGGGGAAGTCACTTTATTTAACTAAAACTGCGATTGCCGGCATCTGAGTGTGGTTAATGGTATAATGTGCAGAAGTTCAAGAGCGCATGGGACCCCATGGCGAGCTTTATCTTCGCTTATCAAAATAAGTAAGCATGTTAGGCCTGGGAGATCTAGCCAGATCTCCACTCGGGTAAAGAATCGCCAGCTCCCTCACTGTGGGATGGTGGTCACCCAGCCTCTGTGGCTTCATGACTTAAGACAAATGTTCCTGGAGCCCTTTCTCACAATGAGCCCAGAGCTGCCCACTGTGTGATTTTCATCTGCCCATGTCACACCTTTCCTCTCTTTTGCACAGCGGTCTTGTACGCGTTGCTTCTGCAGACTGAATAAACCTCCGTTCTTCTGTGTTCCTCCCCTGGTCCAGCTTCCAGATGCCTCACTCTGGAAGCTCAGAACTCAAGACTAGATGTCACCTTCGATTCTTCTTTCTCTGACATGCCACATCCCACCTATCAACAAGTGCAACTGGCTCTGACAACTGCACAACACCTCCATCGATATTTTCCTGGTCTTAACCCCCATCACTAATCACCTGAACCACTGCAAAGGTCCAAGATTGCTTTCTCAGCTTCCATTAAAACACATGTGTCAGTGCTTTGAGAGGCCAGGTTGGGAGGATCCCTTGAGCCCAGGAGTTTGAAACCATCCTGGGCAAAAATGGGAGACTCTGTATCCATAAAAACAAAACCAAACACAGAGTAAACAAACCAAAACCAGGGCCTATTCCTCCCACTTAAAAGCCTTCTGTGACTTCCATTTAATCTTAGAACAAAACCCAAACTTCTTGCTGTTGTCTGTTGAAGTTTCAATGGTCTCGAGCGGTCCAGGCTGAAGCTGCCTCCTTCACCAGCTTCGTTTCCTATCACTCTGTCTTCTCTCCCTTCATTTCAGCCACACTAAACTTACAGCTTTTCCTGACCTCTCAGCCCTTACCTTTCCTGGAAGGGCCAGTCCCATAGACCTACAAGAGACCATCCTTCTTTTCATCACCTGGGCCTCAGCTCAGATGCCACTCATCTGCAAGAGGCCTGCCTCACTGCCACTCTCCATACTCACCCTGTTTTCTCCATCGCACTAACCACCGTAAAGATTTTTAAAGAAATTGTTTGTTGCCTGTCTTCTCCCTTAAATGTTAAGTCCCACAGGGGCAAAAGCTGTACATTCCTGTCAATTGCTGTACCTGCAGTGCCTAGAATATGCTCGACATATGACAAGTGCTTAGGAAATATCTACTGAGTGGATGAATTGATGACCTGACACCACAGAGTCGTTTGAAGAAAATAGCTCAGTCTAATAATACAGCGGTTCCCAACATATTTTTTCTGCTCTGATATTTGACTGGAGACATTCACACAGCTGATACTTCTCTAGGACATCCTAAGAATGTGTCACAGACAAGAAAGTCTGCCGTTTATGTGTGACTCCTAGCACACCAACTTCTGTTTCCCATCCAAGAAATGTGTAAAAGGATATTACAGGTGGTGTGTCCCTTATCCAAAGTGCTCAAGACCAGAAGTGTTTTGAATTCCAGACTATTTTGGGAGCATTTTTGGAACGTACAATGAGATACCTTGAAGATAGAACCAGAGTTTAAAACCAGAATTCATTTATGTTTCATCTGCATCGTATACACATAGCCTAAGGGTAATTTTATACAATATTTTAATTTTGTGCATAAGCTGGTGTGACAGCTGGGTGTGATAGCATGACTGTAGTCCGAGCTACTCCGGAGGCTGAGGTGGGAGGATCACTTGAAGATAGGAGTTAGAGGCTGCAATGAGCTATGATCAGAGCACTGAATACCAGCCTGGGCAATAATGCAAAACCCTGTTTCAAAAAATAAACAAACACACACATTTTCTGCATGAAACAAAGTCTGTGTACACTGAACCATGAGAAAGCGGAGGTGTCACTCTCTCAGTCCCTACCCCCATGTGGACAGTGTTTGTGTGGCATCACCCTCATTCCTGACTCTGAATTTTTTCTTTCTTTCTTTAAGACAGAGTCTCACTGTCACCCAGGCTGGACTGCAGTGGTGCAATCTCGGCTGACTGCAACCTCTGCCTCCTGAGTTCAAGTAATTATTCTGCCTCAGCCTCCCAAGTAGCTGGAATTACATGTGTGCGCCATCGCGCTAGGCTAATTTTAGTAATTTTAGTAGAGATGGGGTTTTTCCATGTTGGCCAGGCTGGTGTTGAACTCCTGGCCTCAAGCGATCTGCCTGCCTTGGCCTCTCCAAGTGCTGGGATTACAGGCATGAGCCACTGTGTCTGGCCCTGACTCTGAATTTATATGCTACCAACAAGCAATCACTTCCTTATACATATTTGCACTAAGTATACTTAACAGTAAGAAAAATGACACACCGCTAACACAGTGAAGAATCATGCTCAGGAAGCGGCCAGTGGCATAAACAGCTATTCAATAAATAGCAACAATAAACAACAGCAGGCTTCTGGTCTCCCAACCACGCTGTGCTTTGATTAAAAGGTTACAGGACACTGTATTTTACCTTCTAGGTGAGAAGGAACATCAGAAGCAGTTGCAGGCCTGGGAAGTGGGTCCTCTGGGGACGAGGAGGCATTGTGCTGGGTGGCTTTTTAGTGGTATCCGCCCCACTAACAATGGGCTTAGAATTTTTAATGGTATCTGCCTCATTAACAATGGTCTTAGAACCAACAGCTGCTTTCTGTTGGTTCAGTGTCCACAAACTTTGTTTCATGCACAAAGTATTTATTTAGTTTTATGTTTCTTTTTTGGAGACGGGGCCTCGCTCTGTTTCCCAAGCCGGTGTGCAGTGGCATGATCACGGCTCACTGCAGCCTCTAACTCCTGGGCTCCAGCAAGCCTCTCACCTCAGCCTCACACACAGCTGGGACTATAGTCAGATGCCACCATGCCTCCCTCATGTTGTTCTCTTTACTTTTTGTCTTAGAAGTCTCTCTTTGATTTTATAAGCCGACATGATTTCTTGTTCTGTTGTGAGTACGCCCTGCTCTAGGCCTCGGGTAGCCCTCACAGGTGCGCCCCAGCTGCCCACGGGTGCTTTTTCTGCAGGTTAGCATCATCTTCATGGTTGGTATCATCATCACCACCTTGATTCAGAACCGTTCTGGCTACTTCCCCATCAGTCAATGAAACGAACAACTGGAGCCTCATTATTAATGTTAAAATGACATTACTGTCTACTTCCAGCTGACTGACGAACTCTGATCATCTTCATGGTTGGGATCATCATCACCACCTTGATTCAGAACCGTTCTGGCTATTTCCCCATCAGTCAATGAAACGAACAACTGGAGCCTCATTATTAATGTTAAAATGACATTACTGTCTACTTCCAGCTGACTGACGAACTCTGAAGGTGTATTTTTTCCAAACATAAAGAGGTCAGACATCCTTTTCTTTTCACTTGATAAGCTGAATCCTTCTAAGTCACCATCTTGTTTATCATCATAATTGAACATAGCCAGAGGCCAGAAGTCATGCATGCCAGGCATGCCCAGCTGTGTCTTTAGTCACAATGTCCCAAGCGTTGGCAACAGCGTAGATGGCATCCTTCAGGCTCAACTCCCAAAACCCTTCCACACCTACACCTCTGTTCACTGCTGCGAGCATGCAATTCAAGAAAGTGTTTTTGTGTTTACTTTCCATTGATCTAAAGATACCCTGGTTACATGGCTGAACTAATGAAGTCACATTTGGGTGAAAGTGCACAGCATAAATATTATCTTTGATGAGAATTTCAGCTGGAGGATCAGCAGAACGGTAGTCAAGGTGTAAGAAAATCTTGCTGTCATCATCTCGTCCAACTTGTCTGCAGCAAGCACAAGATGCCTGATATGAAATGCTTGTAAAACCGATCAGAAAGGATGTCCCTGGTGACCCACACCTTTTGGTTTTGTTATATATAATATACATATATAAATATATATGTATATAATACTTTAAGTTCTGAGGTACATGTGCAGATTGTGAAGGTTTCTTACATAGGTATACATGTGCCATGGTGGTGGTTTGCTGCATCCATTGTCCCGTCATCTACATTCGGTATTTCTCCTAATACTATCCCTCCCCAATCCCCTAACCCCCTGCTATTCCTCCCCTAGCCCCCCACCCACCCAGGCCACAGGCACATGTATGTTTATTGCGGCACTGACCCACACATTTTTGTTGGCGTAATGATGGACTGGTAAGAAATTTACTCCTTGAAAAAATCAAGGACACAAGCTTTTGCCCATCAGAGCAAGTTTGCATTTCTGCATACCTGCTGCATTTGCACAGCACTGCCCAGTCATTCTGTCCTTGACATCCTTAATTCCTGTAGACGCTGACCCATCAGGTGTAGTTAGCATCTTCCTGGGGCAATAGCACCCAAATGGTGATGTCTCATCAGCAATACAGACTTGTTCTGGTATCAGATTTTCATCAGTGATGATCTTGGCAAACTCGTCAATGAGTTTCGACGCTGCTTTGTGATCTGCAGATGTTTTAAAACTTGAATGCCGTGCCATGTCTTAAATTTCTGCAACCAGCCTGTTGAATATTCACAGTTCCCTTCCATTTTGAGTTCATCAGGATAGATCTTCACTTGTTTCATGATCAGCTACCATTGAGCGGCATGTGTTCACTGTGATGCCTTCAGATCTAGTTTTCCAATACGTGATCGACATCTTCATTTTTAGCTTTACGTGGAGTTTTTCTATTTTTCATTAACTTTTGTTCATCACATTCAGCACAGAACTTCAAAAGTGTATCCTTCTATCTCTTCAGGTTATATAGGGTGGTCATTCCAACCCCATACTCTGCTGTAAAATGTTTCACACTTATACTGCTGTTAACTTCCTCCAACAACTTGACTTTTTGTGCTATTGATAAACAAATTCTTCCTCTTTTTCTTATCACTGTGACACGTCGGGGGATCTGTAGGCCTTTTTAACATTTTCAATAATATTTTTATATGACACAGCAGAGAACAAGCAAAAAATCACAGTGAGTAATACATGGACTTCTTGGCCCCATGTGAAGTATCATGGGGAATCAGCGGTGGGTGCGTCCAGCCAGCACACGTGCCATTTTATGACGCTTTGTGGGCATGCCTCTGTGGGGGAATTTGGGTGTGCATGGAAAAGGGGGCTGGGTGGGTCTTTTTTTTCCCTTGGGGGCACTAAATCAACTGTGTTGTGCACCTGTGCTTTGACTATGACCTGTCACATGAGGTCAGGTATGGAATTTTCCACTTGTGCTGACAGGTTGGTACTCAAAAAGTTTAGGATATTGGAGCATTTCAGATTTAAAATTAGGAATGTTCAACCTGTATTACAGGGCTGGCCTTGAATCCACTATTATTCACTATTTTTTCTATTACATTTTGTAATTGTTTATCATTGGGTATACAAACGCGAATGATTTCAGTGAGTGGATCTTATACACAGTAATCTTGCTGAATGAGTTGTAACAGTTTCTTGACTTTCTTTGATGTTTCTACATAGACAGCTGTATCACATGCAAATAAAATGTGTCCCTTCCTGTATAATTCTCATGCTTTTTATTCTTATTTTATTCCTTTGACTAGAAACCACAGAATAGAACACTGTTGAAGAGTAAGATTAATAGCATTCATGTGTGTCTTGTACCTGATTTAAGCCTTAAACTAAGGTTTTCATCATTCAATATTTGTTGTACTTTTTTACAGACAACCTTCATAGTTAAGAAAGTTATCTACTCCTGGTTTCTAAAGAATTTTTTTTTTTAATCATTACTGGGCGTTGAATCTTGTCTACTACTTTTTAACACTACTAAGAAAATTAATGCATTAGAAAAAAGAAGACTTAATGCTATTAATTTATCCTTTCATTCTTAGGTTAAACCATACTTGGTTATGTGTGTGTTTTAAAAACACACTTCTAAATTTGACTTCATGAAATATTTTATTTCAGATTTTATGTACTTGTTTACAAATGAGTTTTTAAAACTAGTATTAGGTCAAGATCATGCTAGCTTTGTAAAATGAGGTGAATACCTTTCTTTTTTTTCCTCTGCAAAACTTTATTATGTTTGGTAAAACTTACTACTAAACTATCTGTGGAGGGTGTCTTTAAAAGTTTGATAGACATAACATAAAATTTACCATATTAGCTATTTTTAAGTGTCCCCTTCAGTGGCATGAAGTACATTCACAATGCTATGCATCCATCATTACTATTTTTATCAATTTCTAGAACGTTCTCAGTGTCCAAAATTGAATCTCTGTAGCCATTAAACAATAATTCTCCACTCCCTTCCTGCCTACTTCACCCTTGGTCATTCAACTATACTTTGTCTCTGTGACTTTGTCTATTCTAAGTTCCTCTGGTAAGTGTAGTCACAGGATATTTGTCCTCTTGTTTCTGGCTTACTTCACTTAACATGTTTTCAAGTTCATCCATGCTGTTGCATGTATCAGAATCTCCTTCCTTTTCAAGGCTGAATAATATTCCATTGTATGGACAGACAACATTTTGTTTATTATGCATCCACTGATGAACACTTGGGCTTCTGCCTTTTGGCTATTGTGAATAATGCTGCTATAAATGTGGATGTACAAGTAGTCTTTAGAGATCCTGCTTTCAATTTTTTTTAAAAAGGAATTGTTGGATCATATGGTAATCCCATTTTTCATTTTATGATGAACTGCCACACTGTTTTGCATTGTGACTACAATATCTTACCTCCCAACACTACACGAGGACTCAAGGGTTCCAACTTTCCACATCCTTACCAACATCTGTTATTTTCTGTTTTGTTTCTTGTTTTGTTTTTTAACAGTAGCGGTCATAATGGGTGTGAGGTGCTGAGGTGCTATCTCCTTGTGGTTTTGATTTGCATTTTCCTAATGTTTACTAATGTTGAGCATCTTTTCATGTGCCTATTGGACATTTATATCATCTTTTTTGAAGAAATGTTCAAGTTCTTTGCTCATTTTGGAATGGGGTTATTTGGTTTTTTGTTGTTGAGTTGCACGAGTTCTTTATATATTCTGAAGATTAACCCCTGTTATTTGCAAATATTTTCTCCTATTCCATAGGTTTCTTTTCACTCTGTTGACTGTATCTTTTGATGCACTGAAGTCTTTAATTTGGATGTAGTCCAATTTATCTATTTTTAACCTTAATTGCCTCTCTTGTGGCTTTCATGAGCCGTGCCCACCTCTTTTCTTGCCCGCCTTGCATGTTCTGTGAGACAGGGATGAGGATCCTGTTCTAAGGATGGGGAAGGCTTCAACCTATGAATCCTGGGGAGACAAAACTCAGCCCATAACATGAGCCCTGTCACTTTAGGTTCAACACTGCCTGCCTAATATGCAACAACAAATAGGAAAGCAAGTTCAGCATTCTCCAAAGACATGAAAAAATCTCTCCTACATCCATAACCCAAAGCATTAATTAAGTCGGTCCATAAGCAAAGATAGCCTAAGACCAAGGGCAACTTCCCATTAGGAGGCTGAGCTTTGAAATTTCTGATCCTCAGAGCCGCAAGGCAGTTGTTACACACTTGAGCATTCCCTAAGCAGGGGAGTGTCTGCAGGGGGCTTTGTGAATGTGTACAGCAAAACAGTCTTCAAAGTTTCCCGCCACAACCAAAATGCTTAGAGCAGCATATAAATGGCTGGTTTCACTTCTCAAACCAACCACACATTTCTAATGGATATAAAATGTTGCCTTGTTTACAGTATTTCTTATTCTGAATTGAATAGGCAGCTGACTCCTGTGTTCTAGGAGGTTTGTTTGTTTGTTTGTTTTTTGGTCTGCTTTTAATAGGCTTTTAAACCTTTACATCTCTGATACAATTCACATCCAGTGAGTCGAGTTCTGTTGGCATAAGTCTAATGAAGGGGACCCAACAGGTTAGGAAATTTCAAAGGTAACTCTCTAGGACCATTAGTTTGACCAATGAATGCAATAAAGGGAGTACTCAGACATTCATTTTCTGAGCAAACCTTTCCAAAGCTAATGGTAAAATACTGTTTTAGGAGCTAGCAGTTCATTTTTTAAAAGCTCAATAATGTTTACATATATATATTATTGTTATTTACTTTTTATTTTTTTGAGACAGTGTCTCACTCTGTTGCACAGGCTGGAGTGCAATGGTGTCATCACAGCTCACTGTAGCACTGACCTCCCTGAGCTCAAGTGATCCTCTCACCTTCCTTAGCCTCCCATGTAGCTGGAACTATAGACTTGCACCACCATGCCCACTAATTATTGTATTTTTCTGTACAGACAATATTTCACCATGTTGCCCCGACTAGACTCGAACTGTTGGGCTCAAATGAGCCACCCGCCTCGGCCTCCTAAAGTGCCGGGATTACAGGCATGAGCCACTGCGCCTGGGTGATGTACATATTTTTAAAAGCCTAAACATATCAGATGTTGACATTACCAAATTCCACCAGTTTTACTTCTCATTCATTTATATCCTGTAGATTTCACCTGTTTTGAGAACAATTCAAAGGAAAAATACTTCTTCATATTGTCTCGTGTCTTGGAATTCTACAAACATTTTCCAAGCACTTGCTGAGCTCCTGGGTGTAGACACCTGGGTGGGGATAAAATGAGGCCATCGGCTGGGTGTGGTGGCTCACGCCTGTAATCCCAGCACTTTGGGAGGCTGAGGCAGGTGGATCACCTGAGGTTGGGAGTTCAAGACCAGCCTGACCAACATGGAGAAACCTGGTCTCTACTAAAAACACAAAATTAGCGAGGTGTGGTGGCATATTTCTGTAATCCCAGCTGCTCAGGAGGCTGAGGCAGGAAAATCACTTGAACTTGGGAAGCGGAGGTTGCAGTGAGCCAAGAGCAGGCCATTGCACTCCAGCCTGGGCATCAAGAACAAAACTCCATCTCACAATAAAATAAAATAAGGTCGTCTTGGGAGAAGAAGGGCTGGAAGGGGCAGAACTCCCCATCTCACTCTCCTCTCTGCAACTCTCACAGCTTCTGCAGAAGGCCTACCCTCTCTGCTACTGGTTCCTTATCTAGACAATGGAAATGTGGACTTCAGTGACTGTGATCAAGCCTCACACATCTATTGAATTAGGAAGCCTGCAGGCCTGAGACCTCTCGAATGGCCCCATGTGAGTGTCGTGCGTTTTTCTGGTCAGTCATTAGAAAAAATGATAAATGAGCCAGACCAGCATGAGAAGGCCCACATGCTATTGGATGTCTTTTTCCTGAAAACATCGACATAGCGACATATTCAAACCAAATTTTCTTTGTAAGTTATAAGGAAATCATGCAGAGGCTAAACTTTTTTTTTTTTTTTTTGGCAATGCTGTTGAGAATATTACATTATGTTCCCACAATAGCATAAGTGTATGTCTTATCACTAGAATGGAACCCAGACAATAAAAGGGTGCTTAAGAGTGGAAATACACCAATAAGAAAGGCCAAGCCAGCCCTTGGTGATAACAGCAGCGGGGATGGAAGAGTGCACAGAGCTGACCACAGCACAAATGTCGCAGACCCTTGAGGACCACGACGGGGCTCAGAGCTCCACTCGAGGGCTTGACATCCTCAGCCCATCCCAGTTCCTTCAGGCCCTAGGGTCTTCGTTTCGTGATGTGCAAAATGGGAATTATATTTCATGGGAGTGTTGGGGGAAATGAACTCATTAGCAAATGCTTTCAGATAAAATATGTATTACCTTGTAGTATAGTTTGAAGTCTGGCAGTGTGATGCCCCTGGCTTTGTTCTTTTTGCTTAGGATTGTCTTGGCTATGCGGGGTCTCTTGTGATTCCATATGAAGTTTAAAGTGTTTTTTACCAGTTCTGTGAAGAAGGTCATTGGTAGCTTGATGGGGATAGCACTGAATCTATAGATTACTTTGGGCAGTATGGCCATTTTCATAATGTTGATTCTTCCTAACTATGAGCATGGAATATTTTTCCATCTGTTTGTGTCCTCTGTTATTGAGCAGTGGTTTGTAGTTCTCCTTGAAGAGGTCCTTTACATTCTTTGTTAGTTGTACTCCTAGGTATTTTATTCTCTCTGTAGCAATCGTGAATGGGTGTTCACTCTTGATTTGGCTCTCTGTTTGTCTGTTATTGGTGTATAGGAATGCTTGTGATTTTTGCACACTGATTTTGTATCCTGAGACTTTGCTGAAGTTGTTTATCAGTTTGAGAAGATTTTGGGCTGAGACAATGGGGTCTTCTAAATATACAATCATGTCATCTACAAATAGAGACAGTTTGACTTCCTCCTTTCCTAATCAAATACCCTTTATTTCTTTTTCTTGCCTGATTGCTCTGGCTAGAACTTCTAATACTATGTTGAATAGGAGTGGTGAGAGAGGCCATCCTTGTCTAGTGCCTGATTTCAAAGGGACTTCTTCCAGCTTTTGCCCATTCAGTATGACATGGGCTGTAGGTTTGTCATATATAGCTTTTATGCAAATCAAAACCACACTGAGATATCATCTTAAGCCAGTTAGAATGGCAATCATTAAAAAATAGGGAGACAACAGATGCTGGTGAGGATGTGGAGAAATAGGAACACTCTTACACAGTTGGGGGGAGTGTAAATTAGTTCAATCATTATGGAAGACAGTGTGGCGATTTCTCAAGGATCTAGAAATAGAAATTCCATTTGACCCAGCAATCCCACTATTGCGTATATACCCAAATAACTATAAATTGTCCTGCTATAAAGACACATGCACACGTATGTTCATTGCAGCCCTGTGTACAATACCAAAGACCTAGAACCAACTCAAATGCCCATCAGTGATAGACTGGACAAAGAAAATAAAGTACATATACACTATGGAATACTACGCAGCCATAAAAAATGATGAGTTCGTGTCCTTTGTAGGGACTTGGATCAATCTGGAAACCATCATTCTCAGCAAACTGACCCAAGAACAGAAAGCCAAGCACCGTATGTTCTCACTCATAGGTGAGTGTTGAACACGAGAACACACAGAGGGGACAGTTGGGGGGTGGGTAGGGGAGAGACAATGGGGGATGGGGAGGGAGGGGAGGTGGGGAGGGATAACATGGGGAGAAATGCCAGATATAGTATGCACCTAAAGTAAAATAAATAAATTAAAAAATAATAAAAAATAAAAAAAAATATGTATTACCGATATCAAGTAAAGGTAACATTTTATTTCCCAGGTCTGGGAATTGGATTTTTGTTTTCCTGTTTATTTTTATCCATATTCAACCACTCACAAGTGTGTACTCTCTCAAAAACAAACACAAAAAATAATCAAAAACCAACCCCATTTCTCCTTCTGGTTGAATGATTCATCAAGAATCTTGGCCCAAGTACAGTGCAGTTTCAGGGAAAAAAGACTCTAGGGAACGAACAGGGAACGTAATCATGACTGTTCCGATAACCCCGTTATTTGGCAACGCGGCGCGGATGCAATTCTCCATGGAGCAAGTGAGTGAGGTGAGGCTTACAGTTCCTATGCTGAGCCCTGTTCGATGACTTCACACCTCCACTTTCTGTTCAATGCTAGCAATGTGGGGCAGCTAGGGTGTCGGGCAAGTGGAAGGGTCACCTCTGAGCTGAGGTCAGAAGAAATTCTTACAAGTGAAATAATCACTAACAATTTTTATGTTCATAGACATGGAGTTGTTCTTGAGATGCAGCCCGTGCAGGAACAAAAGGCTTGCGGGTGGATGCTGCGGTCCCAGGGAAACGGCTGTGGTTTCAGTGCCCACCTTTCCCTCCTCTGGCTAAAAATAAATAATAATAACACTAACAAAGAAAGAAAAAGAAAACAAACTTCTCAGAGAAGTTCCTAATGGCTAAAAAATACTCCTGCTTCTTCATCCCCTGTGACTTTGCGACATCTGCAAAATAAGACTATAAGATCTAGAAACAATATGAAGGTGCTGAAAAATGATTTTCTTTTTCTTTTTAGAGATGGGATCTTGCTCTGTTGCCCAGGCTGGAGTTCAGCAGTGGGATCATAGCTCACTGCAGCCTTGAACTTCTGGGCTTAAGCCAAGCTCCCACGTAGGTGGGACAACAGGCATGGGCCACCACGCCCAGTGCAAGTTACTCTTAGATGCCCGGGGACCCCACCTTACACAGCAGTTGATATTCCAGCTTAATTTAATTGACATATTTTGAGTACTGTCTTTTCATAATTTAATTTATTTAAACAAACTAACTTTTTCTTTTGATTTGGTGCTTTAAAATGGTTTGATATATGTTTCTCTAATTTTTCAATATTGCAACATTTTGAGAATGCAATATTGTCCAGAGAAGCATTTGTTATTATCGTGGAAGTTAATGGGAGGAAAAAAAGTCTCCAGAATATACCATGCTGCTTTGTCAAAGGGTCAGGGATGACTAGGACACACCCATGGACACTGTCACTCTGCCATACTTAACTAGCAAGCCCACGTCCGCCACGGGGCATTCTCACAACTCTGCGTTATCGCCTTTCATCATCACGTGGGGTAAGCAAGGTGGAGGTTATGACTCTGTTTCATACATTAAGTAAATGTGTTCCACAGAAAATACAAGATTTAGGCTAGGCATGGTGGTTCATGCCTGTAATCCCAGCACTTTGGGGGCTCAAGGCAGGAGGGTCATTTGAGGTTGGGAGTTTTAGACCATCCTGGCCAACATGGTAAAAACCTCATCTCTACTAAAAATACGAAAATTACCTGGGCATGGTGGCAGGCGCCTGTAATCCCAGCTACTGGGGAGGTGAGGCAGGAGAAGTGCTTGAACCCAGGAGGCAGAGGGTGCAGGGAGCGGAGATCTCAACACTGCACTCCAGTTTGGGTGACAGAGCGAGACTTCATCTCAAAATAATAATAATAGTAATAATTAATAATAAAAAGTATGTGATTTGCTTCTGGTTAGAGAATAAGCAAGCGACCATCCCGGACCTGGATAAGGCAGGAAACGCAGTGCCCTGGGCCGTGTGTTCTGTGGGTTGAGGCGTGTCTGTACCGACAGATAACTAAACCCTCCTGTATTTCCACACAGCTGCAGCTACTGGATTGGAATTCAACTTACAAAGACAAAAATACAAGTCAACAAATACTTGAAAACCATGTGATCTTACATCTCAGAGAGTGTGGGCTGGAGAGTCCCGGGTATACTGGAGAGGTCCAGTACTCTGGGGGCCAGTGGCTGGTGAGTGAGGGGACTCCTGTCATATGGGTGAGGGCTGCAGCAAACATCATACCCAGATGTGACCAAGGGCACAGCCGATGGCATAATTGGTGAGAAATCAGAAACAGGACAGAGTTACAGGAAGAAAGGAGAAGAGGCTGGGGCCCGTGGCCTAGCCCTGGAAGTCAGAGAACTCGGAAGGGCTTTGCAGGAATGAAGCCTTGGAATTAAGCAGGTAGACATTCGCCTCCTGAAAACTCATGGGCGGGAGAGCAGAGTGGCAAAACAGCCAGAGGAAGTGAGATGCTGCCAGGCGAGCGTGACTCTGCACAAGGACGTAAGAGCCACAGGAAGGGGCTGTCAGAGCCACCCAACCTGGAAACACAAGTGCAGAGGCAGGCTGGGGCCCTGCATGGCACACGCCTTCCAAACTCTGAAAAGACCGGCTGCTGATAGGGACTGTGGTATCGATCGTGTGCATAGTTCCCTCAGCTGGACCAGACACGCTTTCAGGCCCAGTTCTGTTCTGCAGTAGGTGGCATTCTGATAATACACTTTTCCAAAATAACAAAACAACAACCTCTGTTTCCGAACATAGGATGTTCTCACGGTTATATTCTTGGCATTTAGAAAAGAGTGAACAGCCTCTTAGCTTTCGGACTGTGGCTACTATCATAGGATTTTCTTTGAAGTTAGTTTCCAGGCAAAAGATGAATTACTCTGTACCAGAGAGTAAAAAATTACTTCTGATTGCCGTGCTTTAAAAATATATGAAAGGATGACCATCTGTCATGTAAAAGATATTTGTAAAATGTCCATAGTTACATATAAATGTCACTTGGGCAAACACAGCATCTACTTGTCTATTAAGGGATAATGTTTAGCAAGGGTTGAGAAAAGCCAGAAGTTTAGGATTTAGAGACAAGGGGAAGTACTAAGAACGGAGACTGAATAAGAAACATGGAAAGAGATGGAAGCAAAGAGAGAGAAAAAGAACAAGAGAATGAGAGAGAGAGAGAGGGGGAGGATATACCTCTGAAGCTAGGTAAGGATCTTGGCCCCAGGGGCCCAAACTAGAGTGATTCATTGTGATGGGCTCAACTGTGTCTGCCCCAAATTCCTATGTTGATGTCTTAAGCTTCAGTAACTCAGAATGAGACAGGGCCTTGAAAAAGATGAGTTAAAATGGTGCCACTGGGGCCAGGCGCAGTGGCTCACACCTGTAATCCCAGCACTCTGGGAAGCCAAAGCAGGAGGATCACTTAGGTCTCAGAGTTTGAGACTGTCCTGGGCAACACAGGGAGACCCCAACTCTACAAAAAAACAAAAATTAGCGGGGCGTGGTGTGCACCTGTAGTTCCAGCTACTTGGGAGCCTGAAGCAGGAGAATCACTTAAGCCAGAAAGGTTGAGGCTGCAGTGAGCCGTGATCATGCTACTGCACTCTAGCCTAGGTGACACAGGAAGACACTGTCTCAAAAAAATAAAAACAAAGAAAACTATGCCATGGGGCAAGCCCTAATCAATCTGACTGGTATCCTCACAGTAGAAAAAACATGGATACACACAGAGACACCAAGGATGTGTGTGCACAGAGGAAAGGCCATGTGAGGTCACCGGAAGAAGGCAGCTGTCTGCAAGCCCAGGAGAGAGGCCTCAGGGGAAACTAATGCTGCCTATCTTAGGCTTCCAGCCTCCAGAACTGAGACACAATGCGTGTTGTGGAAGCCTCCCAGCTGTAATTTTGCAATGGCAGCCCATGCAAACTAAATGTTTATCACAGTCCTGTGGAGGAGGATGTGGGGTTTCCCCACAGTGGAGCTCTAGGATTGTCCTGCCCCACTTGACTCTGCAGGGTGGTTAAGTTCTAGCACAGATGCTGCCCCTGCCTCCTCTGCCTTCCCCGGGCCATCCTGGCTTCACACTCTTCCTTAACCCCCTTCTCCAGGGATTGGCTACAAGTCTTCTGGAGCCCCGTGTTAGCACAGCATGGGGTTCCAGCCTCCTCCGGTCACCGCTCAGCTCCTACCAGCTCTTCCCCCCCAGAATCACACACAGTGCTTGGCACAACTCCATGAGTGCCAGGGTGGGATGTGAGAGTCACACTCTGCTCACTTTGTGAAATCAAGGATGGCATCCTCTTACTTCTTTAACGCCCTTTGAGCACATAAGCAGACGGAGTGATCACGAGATGTGCCTGGGAGCAGGGATGACAGGGACAGGGGCTTGGGCCCTAATGCCGGGCGCTGCTAGGGACTCTTGAAGCAGGACAAGGAGGCGTTGGGGAGGGAGGGTCTAATGGTGGTGCCTGGGGAGCCTGTGCCCACAGGGGTGGCTCGGGGTGGCTTTGGGTGGACGGGGTTTTTCACATGAGCCAGGGAAGTCAAGCAGGGAAGTCCAGTTAGATTTCCCGTTTCCCTGTGAACTGTATTTCAGCTGACAGCAAGGAGTGGGAATGCCGAGGGTGATCACAAGCCGCCGCCAGGGCAGATGCTGGAGGCCGAGACATCAACCCAGATGCCCCAGTGGCGTGGAAGGGGTTGTGAGCACGACACTGCTCTCCCTGGAAACCTGTCCATAGATCAGGACCACAAAAGTGTCTCTGTGCCTAGATTCTTACCTAAGATCCATTTCTCCGACAGGTATTTGACTGTTGCTTTCTTCTTTCCACTGTAGGGCCCGATGATGATGCTGGCCTGGCGGGGGACTTGGCTGACCCGGCCTCCACACAGGTGAACCAGTCCACAGAGACTGGCCGTTGGGGGTCTGCTGGCAGGCGAGACAAACATCACTGGCTGGTCAACAAAGAGGGTTCCACGGTACGGCCCTGCAGACAAGCAGCGCTCGCTTCTGCACAGCTGTGGGCAGACAGAGAGAGAATTACAGAGGACAAAGCACTCCAGTCTCCACAGCGTAAGTGAGCTGCTCAAGTTTCCTTCCTTTTTTACGAAAAGAATGGACTGAATATAAGGCTGCCATGCTCCTGTGAATTTCAAATTCTGAGAACCCAGAGATGATGACGACATGAATGGCATAAAACTGACATTTTCTGAAGCAGCCATGAATAAATCTCCAAGGAAACAAACTTAGTAGCACAAAAAGAAAAAAAAAGGTGTAGGCCTTTGAATTCTTATAAATCCTCAAACAAAATATTGCAAAGCAACGGTTAGCAGAGAAGAGCCATACTGAGTCTGAACTCCCATTAAAGTAACATGGCGAGGTGTGCAAGTGACAGCAAGATTCTAAGCACTGCAAATGCCGGGCTGTGCTGGAAGAGCACCATTCAGTCCAGTGTGCTCAAGGCTCTTGGCAGAACAGGACTTCTATAGGGGCTAAGAAATGCTGTAAATCCATCACCAAGGTTTGGGTGGGGAAAGAGAGAGTGAGGCAATGCATGAAGCAGAATTCCTAGAGCCATTCCCAAAACACACTGGGTCTGGGGGAGAGAGGTGTCTCCAGGTTGTTTCAATGAGCTGTTGGGAAACATTTCAGAACCAGGGATGTGAAACCGCTCTGCTTCTCATGCTGGCAATGTGTGGTCATCTGGCTGACCCAGAGGACTGCAGGAAGGCCCAGTTACTATGAACACACATTTTACTAACTTCAGGCTGGTAAAGGCTGCTTTTTGAGTGTTAACACCCTCTGAGAGATGCTGTGGGTTATATGCCTTCCATGTTTTGCATATTTTCCTTGCTTATTTTTCCTACAATATCTGAAATCAATGGCTCAGGCAAATTAGAGGTTTCAGGGGACGTATGTAGGGGAAGGGATGAAAGGGTCTTCTCAGAAGAGTATAACCTGGGTTAGGGTGAGGGCAGGGTCCTCTCAGTCAGGGCAGCCGACAAGGCTGACCCCAGAGGCAGGGGTGCGGTGGGGTCAGGGGAAGAGCAGCAAAGAGTAAGTTCCACAGCTCACATCACTCACAAAATCAGAGAAAGAGTGAACTGTTCTTCTGCTAGGTTTTCATACTACTGTGATATTTAACAAAAGAAGATTCTGCCATGAAAATATAGCTCCAACATCAATGGAGGACAGCCAATACACTTGGATGTGTTCATGGAATTCGTTTTTTCTCTTCCCCCGCATTGAATTTTGCAGCATAATTAATACCAAGCCTCAGCAGCTTTCATGTGACCTGCAGGTGACAGTGGCAGTGGCAGCAGGGGCAAATGACGATTCTACCTGGATGGTGACTTCGTATTTTTAGCAACCTGTCCTGGGAAATAGGCGGTGGAAAGGGCTATTGATTTTATTTGCAGATGATGAGACTGAGCTGATGCAAGACAAGATTCGCTTTGGCAAATAGTGAGTCACACATCATGGGGCCAAGCTGCATGGAAACGGGATCAAGAAAGAATATCTTCCATCTTAAAGCAGGACACACACGTTCAAAAAGTTCATGATGAAAGTATTTGACTAGGACAGGCATGGTGGCTCATGCCTGTAATCCCAACACTTTGGGAAGCTGAGGCAGGTGGATCACTTGAGGTCAGGAGTTTGAGACCAGCCTGGCCAACATGGTGAAACCCCGTCTCCACTAAAAATAGAAAAAACGAGCCGGGCATGGTGGTGGGCACCTGCAATCCCAGTTATTTGGGAGGCTGAGGCAGGAGAATCACTTGAATCCGGGAGGTGGAGGTTGCAGTGAGCAGAGATGACACCACTGCACTCCAGCCTGGGCAACGGAGCGGGACTCTGACTTAAAAAATAAAATAAAATAAAGTATTTGATTGTTGAAGCAATACGGAAGGGTGTAAAGTAAAAAGGGCTTTTCCTGTTAGACACTGTTGTCTGTGTCTTCCTTGTTGGCAGAACTCGGACTTTTTCGGGGGGCACCAACCTCCACCTGGCCATGTGTTCAAGCCCAAGGAGAAGTCCCAGGATTGGTCCAAGCTAATCATGATGATTGCATTTCCCTTGTAAATGACAATGCTAACCAAGCACGGCATAGCTGGCCCTAATCCTGGCCAATGCCATCTGGAATAAATCGCTAGTGAAATTCTGGGGAGTTTTTATCACTATTATAAACAGATGCATAAGCAGAAACGCTTCTTTTCTTTGCTGGACACTGTCATGTCTAATGCGAACTCCCAGAGGCCCTGGGACCTGATGAAGATGGCCCGGTGGGAAGGCGGAAAGCCCCGGATTCTGAAAAACACTTCTAAGTCACTGATGGACCAAACTGAAATCATCCTTTCTCTTATTGTTTTTATGTCAGAAAAAAAATCCTAAATTCTTTAAGTGACTTTTCTGTTAAGTTTTTGTTTCTAGAAGCCCAAAGTATCCTAATATGATAATAATTTTAAATAATCCACCTATTTTTGGAAATCCTATTCATCACTGAGATTATGAATGATTGATCAGTCCTCGCCCCTACCTCTCCTGCCATTTACCAGAGTTAACCACTGTGAACAGCCTTCTGTGTATTTTTTAAAATTCTGTAAAATGCATACACATTTATGATATGGTTGTTCTTAACCAAAAAATGAGATCAAATCTCTATCTTACTATATGGATAAACAGTAAATAAGTCTTTTTCTAATGCAGTAGGAAAGGAAGTCCAACCTCTCGAATGTTTAGGACGTGACTTCAGTAGCTAGTTTCTTTGATTCTTCATTCTTCTTTTGGTCACATTCATTGTGCACTTATTGTCTGCTGGGCAAGCGCTAGGTGCTGGGGATGGAATGGTGATTAAGACAGGGAGCAGTGGCTCATACCTGTAATCCTAGCACTTTGGGAGGCCGAAGCGGGTGGATCACAAGGTCAAGAGTTTGAGACCAGCCTGGCCAACATGGTGAAATCCCATCTCTACTAAAAATACAACAATTAGCCAGGCATGATGGCATACACCTGTAGTCCCAGATACTCAGGAGGCTGAGGCAGGAAAATCACTTGAACCTGGGAGGCGGAGATTGCACCGCTGCACTCCAGCCTGGCAACAGAGTGAGACTTCATCTCAAAAAAACAAAACAAAAAAAAGACAGGGACCCTAGCCTCAGTATCAAGCACATAATACCAAAGTCTACAAATTAAAATGCTTCTTTTTATTCAGCTTGAAATCAGAGGAGACAAAGGATTACAAAAGTCTTATTCCTCATTCAAAACCACTGAGACTGTGTGTGCAATGACTTTCCAAACCTAAGTAACATAATTTCTGGGGAAGTTTAGTCAAGGTCTAGTTAGGGAATTTATCCTACAAGTATACTCCCCTATGTCAATAAGGACATGCCTGTCCCAGGAACTCACTGCCATAGACACTATAGTCATTGGCACAGTTTCATTCCATGACAAATACAACAGGACGTGATGCTGCTCATTACTGAGCTTTGGTTAAGCTCACTCCAGTAAAGGAAGGTCTCAGGAATGAGACATGTCCCCAGCACTGGGGACAGAAGCTGTTATTACTCATCATCTCAGCCCCTGGAACTTGCATATTGAGGAAAGGTGTTCTCTTTCCGGGTCCACGTGGGGGAGTAGGTTTAGGGCAACAATTTCCCAAGGCCATGCCCCCCTCCCATCTCTCTCCATCCGGGAGATTTAATGGTCTCTGTTTTCATTTTCACAGGCGCGGGAAAGGGTCAAAAGTTGACCAGCAGAAGTTCTAAGGAACTCCGTTCATTGGCCAGGGATCTTGGAGAAGGTGGGGGTTCCTCCTAGGTTAGAAGTCCCCTTTTTCCACACCCCTTTGGAATCCAAGTTTGGATCCCCTTCCACACACACTCTCTCTCTTGTGTGGAAATTCTCTGTCTTATTCTCCTTTTTTTTTTCCTCTTTCTTTACCTAAATAAAATCACTTTTCTGCAAAAACTGTTTGGGGTCCGGTATTTACTTTGCGAGTGCATCTGGTCTCCTCTCTCATTCTTGAGAGAGCAGGAGACTAAGAACTTTGGAGAAACATCCTCTCGGGGGAGCTGAGGGCACCCCTGCACTCCAACAATACCACAGGTACTTGGCGATGGATGAAATCATCTAAAAACACAATTACTAACATAACCTTACCCTTGGAGACTGACCCCTCTACCTTTGAAGGCACATGTCATAAAATCGCTTTGCTACTGTCTGCTGTGACATTGCCTTCAGAATTCTGATCTTGGCTAGTCAACTTTCCTATCCAGCCAAGCACCATTTCCCCAACACTGGTACATTTTTAAAAGTTAGCTGTGAATTATAAGGCTGCAAACATTACAAAAGCTTGACAGGCGTGCCGGATGCTGCAGACAGTGTTCTTACTGTGTCTCCATTGGCTCTCAACAGGGAGCTTATGTGCTACCCGGAGATCAAGGTGAAAAGCCTCAAAGGCACAAATTCTGAAGTCAGTTTGCTGTTGAGTATTTTCATTAACTTTTCAATCCCCTTTGTAATTGCAGTTTATAGCAATGTACTCTAAACTCTAACTTCAGCTGGGCAAAGTGGTTAACACCTGTAATCCTAGCACTTTAGGAGGCTGAGGCAGTTGTATTACTTAAGCTCAGGAGTTTGACACCAGCCTGAGAAACATAGGGAAATCCCGTCTCTACAGAATGAATGAATGAATGAATGAATGAAAAATTGGCCGGCATGGTGGCTTACGCCTATAGTTCCTGCTACTCAGGAGGCTGAGGTGGGAGGATCACTTGGGCCCGAAAGGTTGAGGCTGCAGTGAACTGTGATTGTGAGACTGCACTCCAGACTCAGTGACAGAGCAAGACCCTGTCTCAAAACAAAACAACCCCCTACACCAGCAAAAACCAACAATTCTAATTTCACTTCAAACCTTTACACACACACACATATGCACTCATGCACACACCCCAGAAACAGGAGTGCGTGAAAGGCATGTGGAGGGTGTCAGGCATAAGTTGGGGAGCGATGGCTGGGTGGTGTCGTGCTATTTCATTTCTGTTGTCACCTCAATTCTCACTGAGGTACCTCTGAGGTGTTTCTAAGTATCTCTGAGGTACCTCTGAGGCTCATCTATTTTTTAAAAAGCATAACTTTCGTACAGGTATAAAATAAACACAATATTCATTATACTTAATTCAGATGCTGTAACTGGTTCAAAGGAGAATGTGAAGAACAGATTTACAGATCAGGAATAAAAAAGCTGGCTTTCCTACAAGGTAGTGTCCCCTCTACCAGACAGAATTCATTTCCCGTCCATAGATAGGCGGTTTGTATTGCCAGCAGCTCTTTACAACTTATGAAGTTATAAAACAGCTCCCAAGCCATGAAGGCTGCAAGCAGATAAGCAGGTAGGCCGTGAGCAGACCTCAAATGGAGTTTTTCAATGAAGCACAAAAGTTCCCCTACAGAACCCAAAATGTCTCTTTAAAGGAAATCATGAAAGAAAAGGGGATTAAGTGGAGCTGATGGACTGCTCCAGGGTTAAGTGGCCTCCAAGATAAACAGGACTGCTCAGTAGTCAGAGTGAATTTTGGGTGGGGTTTGGAAGAGTTCCTGCTTTCCTCTGCTAATGGTGACATAAAATGATCATTTCATACCCATGGATATACACTGATGTCTACATATAAGTTGAGGAGGCAGTGGCAGAAGCCAGAGACCTTTTTCTGGCATGAGCTCCTCTTAGGAGCCCTGGGTTGCAGGGGATGAGGACTGCTAGGAAAATCTGTCAGTTAAGGCTGAAGGGACATTAGCTTTGCTTTAAAACGCTTTCCTGTGCTTCATTTGTGTCTTCGTCTGATTTAATGGGTTTTAGCTCAGCCCCTCCAAATCTATTACCTACAAGTCAGTTAAGGCAGACTGTGTTGTTGACAAAGCTAAGCAGAACAGAATTTCCCCAGGCTTCTAGCTTCAAGGAATCCAAGGTATTTATCCATGACCAAGAAGTGAAACCCCACGGGAGGCTGATGGTTCATTTACTCCAGCCCAGGGTGACAGATGTCAATTAGTACATTTGCTTTTCCCTCCAGGTAGAGCTCACCCTTTCAAGTCACTCCTTGGCTCTCTGACGGTTTTAAGAGGCACGTTCCCATCTCAACAACAACAACAACGATACAGCTGTATGGTGTACATACATTTAAAAGATAAAATTTGTTCTTTTAATGCGTCTTACAGGGTTATAGTTCTCATTCATAGCCTTCTTCCTCAGAGTGCTCCAGGAAACACTGGCAGTCCTTACAGTCAAGGTACCTTAGATTTAAAGTATGGAATACGTGAAAACCTTCCTAACTGGTAAAGTGCTCAGTAATGGAAGCTTTGGGTGCAACTCAGTGGTTTTCAGTATAGTCAGTTATGCAATCATCAGCACAATCTACTCACATCCTCCTCAAGGTATTAAATACATATTTCTGAATCCACAATGTGGCCAATCTCATTAATAACTTTATGCAATCCTGTAGCCCAGCACTCAGGGTCCTCTAAAACCCTGCTGCCCCACTTTCCCCTCCAATTGCAATGCCCACTGTCTCTTTTAAATAGACTCTGACCTCATTAAGCCTGTTCTCTGTCCCCCAAATATGCTTGCTATATCATTCCTTAATGCATGCCTTGTTTTTTTTTCCAGGTCCCTACAATCCTATAATTAGTGGTTAATCTCTATGTGTGTTAAAACTCATAGAACTATATACTAAATAAGTCAGTTGTATGGTGTACATACATTTAAAAGATAAACTTTGTTCTTTTAACCCTCACATTGGTCTACTTTCCATTTTTTTCTTGAATCCTGGCAAGGCCTTCTGATGCTTCCTAAAACACAAAATCCTCTTCCCAGCACCTGCCCCCTGCCCCCAACTCAGGGCTGAGCCAAGAATCAGTGCTCTCACCCCAATCTCTCCCCGAAGAAGTACCTGCACATTGGTTTGTTGCATGATTAGTGAGCTCATTTCTCTGTAAATTCATTCACATGAGTATCAGGCTAAGTTCTGAGGATGCAGAAATAGAGGGACACAGTCTTTGCTTCTTCAGGACGTCATAGAAGTTACAGACATTTCATGGACAGGAAAGTGAGAGTCTGAGTGGGCTTGGGTCGTTTAAGGAGGACTTCATGATGGTGCCATGTGACATGGAGTTGTGAGCAGAAGAACGGTCCCTCATGGAAAGCACATAGGAGCCCCTCGGGTCCTGCATCTGGGTGTCTGAAAGCCCACAGCATGCGTGAACACAGCCCAGGTCACTGGGAGTGAGGGGTGAGGGGTTGGCAGGCAGTAATTGCAAGAGCTAACTTGCTAAAACATTTACATACACACCGAGTGATGAGGTGTGGACCAGACTGCTCGTGATTATGTGGTGTGGGCGTGGTTACTGGGGGCCTCCAAAACCTGAGCAGACGAGGCTATGGGGGGATCGTGTGTTACAAGGCTCACTACGCAGACAGACAGAGTGGTTGAGATCAGAAACAGAAAGACTCAAAAAAAAAGGAATGAAGTAGGATGGAGTATGGGGGTGGGGAAGGGAGGAAGATTCAAGACAGAATGAGAAGTCAGACTTACCAGGAATCCAGTAATGTGACTGGCTTCCTGTGTGCAAAGGGGGAGGTGAACACTAAGATGCCACAGAGGCCACGCAGGTATTTGTAGGAAAGCTCAGCTGTCGAGGTTTTGAGGTTTCCAATAAATAATCCATCTCTTTTCCCCCAGGATCAATAACAACAGAGAGGCAGATAGAGGCATCGAACTACAGACAAGTCAGGTTGATTTTTCATAAGGCTGCCTTCAGACTGGGCCTTGGCCAACGGACATGCATGTTTGCTGATCTCCTCTGATGACTTACAAAGACCACCCACTAAGCCACATGGGCACTGGACAAGGGGCCTGCCTCCACACAGGGAGGGACAAGAGAGGGCGAGAAGGAAGGCTTTCTCCGGAGGCAGCACGCAACTGTGATAAGATTTGATAAGCTGGCCTTCCTCTGGAGGAGGTGGGGGTGAGGGGAGGAGGTGCCAGGCTGGCAGCAGAAAGCTATCAAGGAGGCAGGCCAGGCATTTGAAACCCGGGGCAGCTGGTGCTTCTCCATCGGGTCCTCTCCACGCGGCCAAGCTTTGGTGAAATCCCTGGCTCTGCACACCATCTTGGAAAACAGATCCAAGAGCTGATCATCGCAAAAGAGGTGAAGGCAGACCCAGAGCCCACCATTTGGAAAAACAAAACATTTTTAGGAAATAATTCTCACTGTAGAGCTACTCAATGGCTTCAGTGAGTCCATCAGAATCAGAATTAACTGGTCCTTGGCACCAGGGAGAAGGGCAAGCAATGCCTGCAGTCCCTAGACCCTAGAAAAACCCAAGAAATAGGAATGGAGCACACCACTAAACTCTTCTGATAATCACCTCAATCCCATGAAAATAGAAAAGGCCTTCATATAGGGAATACATGACAGCCTCTGAAACTCTCTATCCAACCCTCTGTTTGCAATCAGAACCGTCCCTGCTCCTGGCTGACACCTCAAAGCCTCCTGCTCCCTGGCCCTCCACAAACCAGCTCCGAACCCCTGCTGCCAGATGGTGCTGCCCACTTCACTGTTTCTGTCATTCCTCTTGGCCCTGATGACTCTGTCTCCATCACTGATCCTGCCCCACTTCCTGCAAGTCTCAGGACATCCACAGCTCTGCCTTTCAGCCTCCTCGCCCCCCAGTCCCTTGGGCTCCTCTCTCCGGGGGAACTGCAGAATCCCATGCAGCTTCCTCTGTAGCTGTCACCTCCCAGCCCCGGGCCCCTGCCCAGTGGACGCGATTGCCTCCCGCCTTCACCCCTCCACGTCATAGCCCCTAAACCAGCAAGCAGCCCACCACCCCCTGTGATTCTCTGGCCCTTCTCTCCACGTTGGACTCAGTCAAACCTCAACCTGGGTTAAATTCACCTGCTGACTTTCTCTGCACAGGCAGTGCCCAAGTGGGCCAGCTGGTGTGTCAGTGCCCTGATCGTTGGCCGTGTGGCCCTCCATGTTTCTACCCAGCTCATTCTCCCCTCCTCGCTGCCCATTCCCACCTGCCTGGCCTCCAGCCTGCAAGCCCTTTCTCATGCTCAGCCATGGCTCCCCACTGAGGATAGCAAAGGAACAGAGATGTCTCCCGCACCCTGGCACCCAGCACCCGGCACCCACTGCAGGCCTGGCTTCCCCAGAACCCTGGGCTGCTGGAAAGGAAGCCCCATATGGAAGGCCAATCCCCCCCAGGCCAACCCCATCTCTCTCACCTACTCAAGGACATGCTCCACTAGGTCTTCCTTCTGTCCTGATTGCCACAGTTTGGCTCAAGACAGTCACACACACACAAAATGCTGCTATTTCTCCCATCCTGCAAACCCCTTCCCTCTTCACTTCCTTTGCATCTTTTTGTAGCAAAACTTCTTGAAAGGGTGGCACACACTCACTAAACTCACACCCTCGGCCTTGCTCCCAGCACGATCATGAAATTGTGGGTCACAGGTGGTTCTCAGTCCAATTCTCAGAGGCACCACCAGCTGGGAGAAGGAGCAGGACTTGGAAAGCACAGAGAGCAAAGGCAGGGGAGGCGGCAATGTGACTGGAGGAGGGGCCAGGACAGCAGGCCAGGCAGGGAGGTCGGAACAGAGGCAGGGCAGCCAACTGGGCGGAGAGAGCCGGAGCAGGTCTGCAACCAGTGGTGTGGAATGCAGTGGGGGTCAGGAAGACTAGGGTGGAGGCTACAGGGATGAGGATATGCACTGAGCGGGGCAGGCACTGGTGCCGAAGAGCATGGGTGGAGGAGGATGAAAGCCTCCGAACAGCTCTCCAGCCAGGGGCCAGAAGAGTTATCATGCCCAGGAAGTGGGCTGGCTGGGAAGGAGAGAAGGTTGGCCATGGGGAATGGGGGCTTGGCTTAAACAGGCAGAATCTGATGGAGCAGCTAGTTACCCAATTAGGCAGAGTGAGGGGGTGACACTGTGCTATAACAAGAAATATGTATTTGGTTTCTGCCCTGGGTTCCTAGCACTGAGCCCCTAAAACCCTTGAAATTCCCTGAGGGATATAGGCAGAAGACTGTCCTAAGCCCTTTCCAACCCTACCTGAGTGACATGGGCTCCTGGAGGCTGGGGGCTGAGTGCCAGAGGAACTCACCAGATCTTTGGAGAGTTGGAACTTTCAGCCCCCCAACCCCCAAGGACTGGGGTTCGATCAATGGCCAGTGATTTCATCAATCCTGCCTATGAAATGAAGCTCCTTAAACATCCCGATGTTAAAGGATTCAGGGGCTCTGGGGTTGAACACACCTTGGTGCAGGTGGTGACGTCCCCTGAGAGGGCACAGAAGCTCTGTGTGTCCCGCACCCCGGCCCTGGGCCTGTGTATCTCTTCTTTGGCTGTTCATTCACATCCTTTCGTAATATTGCTTGTGATGAACTGGTCAATGTTAAGTGTTTCTCTGAGTTTTGTGGTGCTCTAGCAAGTTACAGATCCCAGGAGGGGGTCGTGGGAAACCCCGATTTACTGCTGGCCAGTTAGAAAGGAGACCCAGGACATGCAATTGGCATGGGGATGGGGCAGACTTGTGAGGCTGAGTCCTTTGCTGTCTCACTCCAGGCAAGTGGTGTCAAAATTGAATTGTAGGACACTCAGCTGGTGTCTGCAGTGAACTGTAGAATTGTTTGGTGTGAAAAAAGCCCATACATTCGGTGTCAGAAGTGTTTGCTCTCTCTCTCTGGGTGTATGTATGTGTAGTAACAGCAGTAGCAGTAGCAGTGGCAGGAAGAACAGGAGTTTGTTTTCTTTTAGAGGAACAGTTCTGTGTGCAGCTCGCAGCTGGAGAGGGGTCTGAGAGGCATCTGAGCAGAGGTGACAAGCAAAGCCACAAGAGCAGGGATTCATTTCTGCTAAATCTGCAGTTCCAAGTTTCAGTTTTGTAATATGAAACACTGACAGTGAAACACTTTTTGAAACAACAAGAAAGGTTTTTTTTTTTTTGGTAAGAAAAATCAATGTCTATGTTCTTAGTTTTAACGAAATTGGCATGAAGTTGTCTCAGGAGTGTATGAACATAGTTCTGTCAACTTCTGGCCTGGGAGACCCCGGGGCTCTGGGAAAGTAGAGATAACAGACTTGGAAATCTGCCCTTCTCTTGGAAGTGGGCTTAAGGGTCTGTACATTCTAAGCAGACTGATTAGTTTTTCACCATGGGGGGAAGAAAGTCTTAAACCAGCAAGCTAAAAAGAAAGAAGGTAGATGCTGTTCTTTCTCCTTTCTCTGGGCAGTTTTGTCACTGCAGAAAGAAAACAGACTGGAGGAAGATTATGGCTTTCACTAAGAGTCGAACTAGAAAGGCTTGAAAGAGCAGCAAGCAACGAGACTTGACGCCAGACTCTGGAATGGTTGGGATAAGAAGTGAGATTTTAGGTAAGTTACAAAAGGATATTCTAATCAGTAGCCAACAACATGGCTTGAACAGGTTAAGAAAAAGGTACATGTTATGAATGAAGACACCTGATTGTAGCTCAGAGTTTCTTTGTCTAAAATCAAGGAGGCTTGTGTTTTCCAAACCATCTTCTGTCCCCATCCCAGCTCTTGTAGAAGAGGAGAGGGCTCAGTGGTGACACAGCCCCACACATCTGCATCTACTTAAGAGAACTAGAAGCCTGAGCATTTAACAGTCTGACAACGGAGACAAGAGCATGTCAAAGCAAGGAGACTCTCAAGGCCAGTAAAAACAGCGAACATGACTGAGACGGTCCTTATGGCTCTTGGCAGGAAAAGGCCTCAGGCAAAAACGTGTTGTCAGGCATGGGAGCATGGTTTAGATAATCAGCCTTGGTTTTAATACTGAGATGTTTTAGGACGTTTCAGACATAAAAGTTGAGAGAACTGCCAGAGAACTTATTCAGACCAAAAAGGAGGTGATGGCAGAGGAGGGGGTGTATTAAGGCAACGATGAACTGGCCACCCTTCCCCTACCCGCTATGGTTTACCTGGCAAAGTGTGTCGGGGGCGGGAGGCATTGATTTGATAATGGGATTCCCAGCAAAAATAAAATCTGTGATGTTGTCAAAGCGGATCGCAGGCAAAGCCTGGGAAATGAGAAGTGGCTCTCTCTGGACATCGTCCTCACATTCTTATTTTATGCAAAAAGTAAAAGTGCATCAGGATAATCGCTCCCGGCTTAGCTTTTCCAAAAGCCACATACAAATGGGACTTTCTGTTCTCCATGACAAACTAGCAGTTAAAGGAAGGCAGAATGCATTTTTTTTCTTCCTGACTTTCACTGAATGCGATGCAGACAACTGACACACTGGAACTCAGTGAGCACCAAACTTGGTTTTTTTAAAGTGTTATTTGAGGGTTTTTTTTTTTTTTTTTTTTTTTTTTTAAGGCTGCATAAGTGATGGGAACATAATCGTCTTGGGAATCCACAAATAACTTTTTAAAAAGTCATAAATCTGGATTTCATGCTTCATAGTTTTCAACAACTGCGAGAAACATGTCAAAACTTGAACGCGGTAGGTTTCTGTCCCTGTTAGTGGCACAGGCTGATGCCTTAGGTCCCGTCCCTGTGCTTTGGTGGTAACAGCGTGAACTACTCAGCAGCATGAGGGCTGAAATGCCTTGCTTGCTTTTCACCGTCATGTTTCAATATCATGATAACAAAGCACAGGGAAAGAACTACAAAAGTTATAGAAACTTCTATTTGATCCTTAAAAAATGGTCTGCTAGGTGACAAGAAATTTATAAACTGTATAATCACACTAGAGCAGGTCCACAGTGTCATTGAAAGTTGGGGGTTTGAAGTGAAAATGTGGGCAGGGCCACCCCCAGCAACCCTGCAGCACCCTGTGGGTCTTCACGCTTGAGAGAAGCTCACATCCTCACTGTGCATTCTAATCACCTGAGAAGCTGTTAGAATGTCATTTCAGGAGCCCCACCCCATGCTAATGAAGCCAGAACACGGGATTCGGGGTGGTGAGGCCTAGGCATTAGTGATGGTGGAAGCTCCCTCGGTGAAGCTAATGGGCTGCTCAGGCTGAGGAAAGATTTTACCACACCGTGGTTCTCTAACTTGTCTGCTAGTGCAGTCACCTGGGGAGTTTGAAACAATTCCAGTTTCTGTAGCCCCAACTCGGAGCATTCTGATTTAATTACAGGAGGTGTGGCCTGAATAGCAGGAGTTACAGCCATCTCCCCAGATGATTCTAATGACAGTGAAGGACTGAATTAGCATCACAGAGGCTCAGAAGAGCAAGCGGGTTCATACCTCTAACCGTAAACTTACATCTGTCAGGAAGCACTCAGCAAGTGAGCACTGCTGCCCTGCACTGACCGAAGGAGAACAGAAGAGAGTCCCTGTCTGAAAAAGCTTGAAGGATTGGGAGAAAGCCTCGAAAAGAAATCAGCAAATGCAGCGTCAAGTCTAAAACAGTTAGACACCCAGTAAAAAATGAGCTTCCTTTTTGATGGATACAGTGCTACAATTCTCAATGCATTTCTCATCAGCCTTTAGGCTGATGCCTGCCTTTCCTCTCCTACTCATCTATGAGCACCTCAACACCTGCTCAGCCCCCCTGCCATCAGCAGGTGAGCACAGACAGGTGAGCCCGGCATCGTTTTCACTGTGCTCAGCCCATGAGGGTCTGGGCAGGTCAGGCCTTGCGCTCTTTCCCACCACAACACGCAAGTTAGCTTCATCTGCCTTTCCTGGCTTGCCCTCCAGTTCCTCTGCTGAGGCTGGAGTCCTACTTTGAGCTCCAGCTCGCCTTGCTGGAGGTGAGCTCTCCCTTTAGCCCCTGCCAATGCCAATCCTCATCTCCAGCCCCCGCCAATCCTCACCTCCTGGGGGTGCATCAAAAACAGTATTCCAAATGGTTGGTCTGGTCTTTCCTGGCTCCACCCACTTCTTGTGGATGAATGGATCACTTTATTGCCAAACAAATCCTGGGCCTCATAGCTGTATTAGTCCGTTTTCATGCCGCTGATAAAGACACACCCAAGATGGGGTAATTTATAAAGAAAAAGAGGTTTAATGGACTCACAGTTCCACCTGCCTGGGGAGGCCTCACAATCATGGCAGAAGGCACATCTTCCATGGCAGCAGACGAGAGAGAAAAATGAGCAATCAAAAGGGGTTTTCCCTTATTCACCATCAGATCTCGTGAGACTTACTTCCATGAAACAGTATGTCGGGAAACCACCTCCATGATTCAATTATCTCCCACTGGGTTCCTCCCACAACAGGTGGGAATTGTGGGAGTTACCATTCAAGATAAGATTTGGGTGGGGACACAGCCAAAGCACATCAGTAGGGAAGGAAAGATTTCTTTCCTCACCCATTGCTAGGTTCATGGCTGGGGCCCTTCACTGTAACAAAAGAGTAATGAGAAAAGAGGGCACACATATTTAGTGTGTGTTTCATGTGACACAGGAATCATCATAAGGAAAGGAAGACTCAAAGAAACAGGCACACTTGCCTATTTTATGCTTAGGTTGAATAAAGAGTGGATAGTGGTGGAGGAGGGTGATTAGACAAATGGGGAGTGAGCTCATGGTGATAAACTGGGGCACTCAGTAAGGCCTGTTTGTTCCAATTCTTCTCTGTGCTCTGTGTCTTCAGAGACAAGGATGTTCCTTTCCTCAAAGTATTGGGATGAACTCTACCAAAGGAGGATCTTATAACCTGCCCCAGGGGAGAAGGGCAAGGAGGGGAAAGTGAGAGTGGCCTTCCTGCTTCTGTGGTTTCCTGGTGGTATTGCCAAGGTGCTACTATTGGGGACCATGTGTCCTGAACACCATCAGCCTCTTAGTTTCCCAATGTATTAGTCTGTTTTCATGCTGCTGATAAAGAATACCCAAGACTGGGCAATTTACAAAAGAAAGAAGTTTAATGGACTTATAGTTCCATGTGGCTGGGGAGGCGGAAGGTGAAAGGCACGTCTCACGGCAGCAGACAAGAGAAGCGAGCTTGTGCAGGGAGACTCCCCCTTATGAAACCATCGGATCTCGTGAGACGTATTCACTATCACAAGAACAGCACGAGAAAGACCTGTCCCCATGATTCAATTATTTCCCACCGAGTCCCTCCCACAACATAAGGGAATTCAAGATGAGATGTGGGTGGGGACACAGCCAAACCATATCACCTAAGGTTGCTAATGCTTTATTAGTTTTGTTGCGGATGCCCTACCTTCTCACATACACCCTCCTCCCTCTGAGAACATCTCCATTCAGCACAGCCCTGCTACCTGTGCGGCAGGGGGCAGGAAGCAGCACATCCTCCTGCCACTCCCTGGTTGGCAGGTACCGGTTTATGCTTCAGGACCTAGGGACATTCCCTCCAACTAGGACAGGGATCTTGCTTTAATAGAACATGAACACCCACCTTATGTAGGTCAGGTTTTTAAAGGAAGCCTTTATTCAAAGCCATGGTTTGGTTCAAGATGTATAAAATGCAACACTGCCTTCTGTGCATTTTCAAGTTGAATTGGAATGAATTGTATCTGATTTCTCAAAAGCTTTTTACTCCCTTCTTTTGAGAGTTGCTGGATGTTGTAGATATTTTATGTGCAAGTAAATGGAAACAACGTCATCATTTCAAGGCTTCAGTAATTTGTTTTTCCTTATAACCAGGCATATTCTTCTAAGTCCAAACAAAGTACTCTCCAGAGTCTTGCAATACTTTGGGACTTAGCAATTTATTGTCTGCCTATAGGAGCCACTGAACTTATCAAAAGCTTTAAAACATATTCACAATTTTTTAATTAAAACAACTTGCCAATCTGGATTTCGTTTTTCAAACAAGCAAATTAGCTTTAAAATATTTTTACAAGGCCAGGCATGGTGGCTAACGCCTGTAATCCTAGCACTTTCGGAGGCCAAGGCAGGAGGATCACTCAAGGTCAGGCGTTCGAGACCAGCCTGGCCAACACGGTGAAACCCATCTGTACTAAAAATACAAAAATTAGCTGGGTGTGGTGGCCCATGCCTGTAATCCTAGCTTCTCGGGAGACTGAGGCATGAGAACTGCTTAAACCTGGGAGGTGGAGGTTGCAGTGAACCAAGATAGTGCCACTGTACTCTAGCCTGGGTGACAGAGCAAGACTGTCTTATAAAAAAATTTTTTATAAAAATAATGTCTGTGATTCATAGAACTTAAAAACAAAATTTGATCTCTTGGCTTCCTTCCAGGGGAGGTCCAGGCCAGCAGCCACCGACCTCATCCCTGCCTAGAGTCTAGAGTCCAGCATATGTGGTCTGGCCACTCAAAGCTCAGCATTGTTATTTTATAAGATAGTAGAGGCTTACAGTGTTACATCTTGGTTTAAGGACATATTGTTCATTTCCATGGTTTATTTGCTGTGGAGTCTTTGGTCAGAAATGCAAACTCCCATAGCATAACACCTTTCTGCTTTTGGGGAATGCATCAGAGTGAAAGGCAGGGACTCCCTGCTCTAGTCACAAAACTTACACCTGGGTGAAACAAACTTTGTTTTGCAAAGAGTGTGAGTCCCAAGCAGGTAAGGGCACAGGCAGGGAGGAGAGTAAGGGCAGTGACAAGCTCTCAGGAAGGACAGATCCTAGCTGGATATCAACTTTTGGAAAAAAAGGATATAAAATTCCGCAAACATAAGTAAGCATTCCAGCCTGAGGGACCCAGTAAGAGCGGGGCTGGGTGTCGGGAGACCTGTGCTACTTCTGGGTCCCCAGGCACTTGCTGTGGGAGCAGGATCGCTGAGACTCACAGAGAGAGGTCAGGCAACAAGGAGGGACATAAGGTCCTGTTGGAGTGACCCGACTTCTCTAGTCCTTAGTTCTTCCCCTATAAGATGAAGGGATGGCACCAAACAATTTCTGGATTTTCCTTCCTTTTGAACGTTTTCAATTCTGTGGTTCCTTCTGAACTTCTTGCTCTTACTCCTTCATACTTAGCAACTCAGTTTCCCCCCAGATAATTTCAAAAGCTTCCATTGCACCTAACTTGATCATTCTAAGAAGTTTTGTTCATAATATAAAAGCAGGCTGGGCCGAATGTGGTGGCTAACACCTGTAATCCCAGCACTATGGGAGGCCGAGACAGGCAGATGACCTGAGGTCAGGAATTCAAGACCATCCTGGCCAACATGGTGAAACCCCATCTCTACTAAAAAAAATTAGCTGGGCATGGTGGCATGCGCCTATACTCCCAGCTACACAGGAGGCTGAGGCAGGAGAATCACTGGAACCTGGGAAGCAGAGATTGGAGTGAGCTGAGATTGCACCACACACTTCAGCCTTGATGATAGAGCGAGACTCTGTCTCAAAACAACAACAACAACAAAAATGTAGGCTGTAGAATTCTGACATGGGCTCTCACATTCCACTGTATCTTAACCCACCCAAACAGAGTCTGGGAAGTCTGTCAGTGAATGTTTAATTTTTTAAATTCATCATTAGGGTACTGGAGTCTACAGAGATCTGATCTGAACAACCTAGTTTCTACTTCTCTGTCAAAAGCTCTTCTGTTGGCTGGAACGTAGCAGGCCAGTGGGTGAAGCATATCACAGGGCTGAGACCAGGGCTCTGCAGAGGAGCTGTGTCTGGGACGGCTCCATGGAGGGGCTGTGGCTCCTTCCAGTGACACCCTGGAAGGCCACTTGGCTGTGGGCCATGACAGCATGGGGGCAGAGCTAGGCAAGACAGGGAAGGTCCAGGATTAGGCTCCAGTCCCCATCCCTCTGCCACCAGCAGACTGGGCCTGTTTCCTACTGGCCAGAGTGTATGTGTGTATCGAGGGAGATATACATCACCGAGAGGTTAAAAAAAAATGTCAAAGTGAATAAAATACTTTATTGAACACTGATTTTTAATCTTGTAAAAATAACCCTGATATCTTTGCCAAATGATTTTTGAAACTGATTTGCAAATGAAGCATTGTAAAAAGCACATTTATTTCATGGAAATCCAGTCCCTTAGTAGACTTGCTTAGTAGACTTAATGTAAGATAGAATTATAGCATTCAGAGTACTGACTTGATGGAAAGCTCAGAGAATGCAAGTGACAGTTTCAGAGTTAGTGACTAAGTCCCAGTTTGGATCTCTTCTTAATATCTTGCACAACCTACTTTCCGATGATTATCTGAAACCAAGTTCAGCCTTACTAATAAGGAGTGCCTATGTAACTTACTGAAAGCAGGAAGCTACTTCCAACCCCAAAGTCCCATCCCATACTTCTTTACTGGTACCTTTCACATCATCAGTTATAGCCTAAAATGCAAATGGCCCTGGGGAGAGAATGCATGAGTTAAATTCACATAAAGGCATAAACACTCTCCTCACTCCATCAAACCTAAGCATAAAAAAAGACTCATTTTCTAGCAAAGTGAATGTGTTTAACTTTTAAAATTAACTTTACTGAGGTATAACTTAAGAACGATGAAACATAAAAGCTTAGATGATTTTGACACACTGAGGTCATAACACGTCAATCAAAATATAGATAGAGTATTTCCGTCATCCTGAAAAGTTCACTCATGCCCCTTTGCATTCCATTGTCACCCCACCCCTGGATGACCACCAGTGAGAAAACCGAAGACAAAACCAAGCTGGCTCTTCTGAAATGATTCATGTTAATGGGATCATGAAAATAAGCACATTCCTATGAGCCCAAACACTTCAGGGACATGGATGGATACTAATGCAGAGTCAGGTGGTAGACGTGGATCACTTTCTATTTGACTTTTTAAAAAATCATTTTTGGGGAAACCGAGAAAATACAGGTTGAAGACTAACGTTTGGGGGAGAATGGCAAAAAATGCAACCGATGATGTTAGGAGACTGATTCCCTGGGTTTATTGTACACCGGCCACACACACACACACACACAGACACACACACGCGCCTATGTGCACAGAGATGCATGCACACACGAATATTTTTTTTTTCCTAAGGCCAGACTTGCCAGGCCATATTTAGTTTATGGCATCTCTTAAAATAGCCAAAATGAAATAAAATCTGAAAACACAAAGCAAATATGCTTCCGAGAGTGGGGAGGTCAGAAAGGGAGCAGAGTTAAAAAGAGTAAACTACGCAGAGTTGGGCCAAGAGGTGACTAAGAGGGAAAGAGATGATAAGATCTGTCCACAAATACCTGGAGGTTGTAAACAACAAGGAAAGTGACAAACTCAAGCAGCCAACAACAAAGGGCCACCAGGAATTTGCTGTGTATTAACGAAAGGAAATGAACCAAAAGGCAAGCAGCCTTCCCCGCTTTGGGGCCCTGAGTGGAAGAGCACACAGCCCAGCTACCGCCACTCAGCCCCCCGCCCTCCCTTCCATCCATTCCTCCCACACCCAGATTCTCCCCACAGAGCCGGGGTCCCATCCTCATAACCGCTGCTGAGGCTCGGGTGCCCTGTGGAGCCCTCTGGTTGCCAAGCCACTTCCCACTGGGACTCTGGTTCTACCTTCATATCCCTTCATGTCACTGCCACGAAAATCCGCACAGAAGGTGAGGATGGACCCTCTCTCACTCCAGCACCTGCCCAACGAAGTGTGCACCACCCTGCTCTTGGTGCTTAAGGCTGCCCGCGGCCTGGCCCCTTGCAGCCTCCGTCCTCACCAGCAAGCACCCTTCCTAAGTCTTTCTGCTCAAGGACACTGGTTTGCCTGAGCTTCACTCTTACAGCACTTGGTGCCTTGCTAAACTCAGGAAGTCTATGGAGAGCCTTCTGTATTCCATGCAAGGGATTTAAAAATATGAAAAAATTCTGCAGAGCCTGCCTCAGGAAGCTCATCATCTAGCAGAGGAGACATACTTAAAGAATTAATTACTACAGCACATTGATTACCCACTTTATATGATAGTATTTATTCTGGTGATATAAAAACATTACTATGAAACCATAGCAGAGGGTGATACTAATTTTTCTAGAAACTATGGGGAATGCTTCCCAGAAAAGCTTGTCCTTTAGATAATTAGGAAAGGCTTGTGTGTGTGTGTGTGTGTGTGTGTGTGTGTGTGTGTGTGGGGTGTG
>PVKV010021822.1:0-36609 GCA_004027835.1 Alouatta palliata | reverse complement strand
TCCTTCCTTCCTTCCTTCCTTCCTTCTTCCTTTCTTCTTTTCTTTCTTTCTTTCTTGAGAGGGTGTCTCCCTCTGTTACTCTGGCTGGTTTCAAACTTTTGGACTCAAGAGATCCTCTTGCCTCAGGCTCCAAAATTGCTGGGATTACAGGTGTGAGCCACCTCACCTGGCCAGAAGTTGTGTTTTTTTCTAAGTCACAATTTAGTTTCTGTTTTTTTTTTTTTTTTTTTTTTTTTTTTCCTTTGCTGTGGTATGTTGTTTCCATTCCAGTGCTTGTCATAATTTCTTGGAATGATGAAGAAAATATGGACTAGAGAGGGACCTTCTTTCTCTATTTGAAGAGCATGTAGTCACTTACTTCTGAAATAGAACTAGTCACAGCGATACTTATGCAAAATTGTCAGTGAGGATACGATTTACTTAATAAACATTACAGAGGCAATAGTTAATTTACTTTAGGACAGAGTATATTACTCTTAAAAATTAGCTTACTCCCTGGGAATCTTTTGATCAATTAAATTATGAAATCCAACATAGATCTTAAAAGAAAAATGCTATAATTTGTTAAAAGTTTGAATTTTACATATTTACTCAAATGGCCTTTGAACAGACTACTGTTCTATTTGTAGAACTTGTGAAGGCGATTACAAGGATTTCTAAATGATATTGTTTGTAGGAATGAAATGTCATGCAGAGCCATTTCCTAGTACATTAAATTGAACAAAAGCACAATTGCAATTTTCCAAATGATATTACTTAGTGATTTACTAACTCTAGTCTTTGACTCCAGTGTGAATGTCCTGTGGCAAATTGCTGGCTGCTAGTTTTTTTGGATAGGACATTTAATTATATGGTTCACAACTTTTAAGGTCTAATCTCCATAATCACCTCAATGAATATTTCCTCCAGTATGTTTTCCATGTGAAAAATGTGAAGAAATTCTATTTTTATCTTTCATGGTGTTTAGATTCCTTTGACTTAAAAAATGACTATGTCCAAATGGAATTGGAGATATCACTATTTTATTAAAAAGGGGATTTTTTTTGAAGTTTTAACAAACTTTTTTGGGCCTTTCACATTTGTACCTATTGGTACTTAACTACCCAGTGGTTACATGGGTCAGATGAAAGAATATAGTGATCTGGAGGTTACTTAGGGTTTATGGAAAGCAAAGATTGCTTATTTATTTGTTTGATTCCTACAGAGGGCCCAATACTGTGAATAGAGAAGATTCAATGATAGTAACTTGAGACTTGCTTTTAACAAGCTGTTACTTTCCTGTCTTTACCTACTTACATGTTGCCAATGGGTATCATAAAATATTGTTCTAGCTGCTAAGGCGTTTTTAAAGCCTAGGATGAGATGATATGTAAAAGTCTTTTAGAATATAATAAGCTACCTCCTTATGCTAGACAAGCAAAAGTGTCATTTTCATTGCATGTCGTTTTAGGTAAGAGTCATAACAGATCTGACTAAAAGAGTAAAAACTTGTAGTTATTTATCTTATTTCATTATCTCTTTCAAAAGATCAAAGAGAAATGTGTTTTTAAGAACACGGAGACTTAATCATTTTTGTTTGCTTTTCAAAAGTCATTCATATTAAGCTTTACTTGGAACTTTTGTTAATTTGGTTGTCGATATATTGTTTTTTTATAGCAACACTTATGAATTGTATTATTTCTTATTTTCTAATTTGAAATACTCAAAGCAAAGCATCAGTTTGTGATAGTATGACTCATTGAACCCATTCTTGCTTATTAAAAAAGAAAATCAAAAGAACACTTGCCTCAATCAATATTTGTAAATAAAATCATATGTTGGCCTAAGTTGTTAAAGCCATGTAGTATGGGGGCAAATTCCTAGTGAGTCAGTCCTCTTACAAACATCTTGATAATTTCCTTATGATTTTAATCCCAACCAGGGTTGTAGAGCCCTTTCTATCCTCAAAACAGATCCGCATTGAGATTCTATTTTTATTACCTACACTTATTCATTTTGTTCTCCGTTGGGCAGTGGAGAGGCAAGAATTACAGAAACAGTAAAAACGTTTCTGTCTTTCACCTCTTTATTCCATTATCCTATTATTGTTATTGTTATTTTCTCATGTACTCTGAGAAAATTCTGAAAATTAACAGCTTACTCTGGTATATTTTGAAGAGCAGGAGTGAGCATGACAGAGTCAGTTGGTAAGGAGGAGAGAATCATCTGTTTTGGACTTTCTAATGTTTAAGGTATTAATTAGGACCGTGGAAGGGGAACTCAGTGTCTAGCCCCAGGTTCTAAATCAGACCGGAAGTTTTCATATCCATTTAAAATTTTAGGGAAGAGACAAAGTTTAGAAAAATGGGTCAGTTAAGTAGGAATAAATACAGAATTTTCATTTCATAGACCCAGGAAACACTTTATAAAATAATGTCTCATATTCCATCTCATAATTCTGAATTAACTTTCTGTTAATTAATGGAATCAACATTCTGTAAGCATGATAATGGTTTAGCTTTTATTTGCTCATTTCCTATTTAAAAAAATTACTACTTCTGGGGTCTGAATTTATGTGTGCCCTGAAAATTCATATATTGAAATCCTAACCCCCAAGGTGATAGTAGGAGAAGGTGGAGTCTCTGGGAGGTAATTAGATAATGAGGGCAGAACCCTCATGAATGGGATTAATGCCCTTAGAACGTAGGCCCAAGGGAGAGTTTGTTTATCCCTTCTACCAAGTGAGGACACAGCTGGAAGGTGCCATTTATGAACCATTGAGCCAGCCCTCATCAGACACCAGACCTCCTGACACCTTGAGTGTGGCCTTCTCAGTCTCTGGAACTGTGAAAAATAAGTTTCTGTTATTTTTAGGTTTTCTAGTTTGTGATATTTTTTTATAGCAGCCCAGACAGACTGAGACAACTACTTAAATGTTATTTTTTTCAAATTGATTTTTAAAACCTTATTATATCAGTTTACTTTTCTAGGGCATTTGCATAAGTAATGGCACAGATCATTTATTTTCATCAATATTTACAAATGATTATAACTATTTTGCATAGACTAGTAAAAGTATATTTCTGTGACAAGAAAAAAGAGACTTACAGTTCTCCTATGAAGGTTAACTGCAACAGTGATGGCTTTTATATTGTTATTCCAACATAAGAATCACTTTCAAAAGTCATTAAATCTGGGCCGGGCAAGGTGGCTCACGCCTGTAATCCCAGCACTTTGGGAGGCCAAGGCGGGCGGATCACAAGGTCAGGAGATCGAGACCATCCTGGCCAACATGGTGAAACCCCATCTCTACTAAAAATACAAAAATTAGCTGGGCATGGTGGCGCACGCCTGTAATCCCAGCTACTCAGGAGGCTGAGGCAGGAGAATTGCTTGAACCCAGGAGGCGGAGGTTGCAGTGAGCCGAGATTGCGCCGCTGTACTCCAGTCTGGCGCCTGGAGACAAAGCGAGACTCTGTCTCAAAAAAAAAAAAAAAAAAAAGTCATTAAATCTAAAATGTAGTATCTTTAAAGGTGTATGGAGAAAGATGGTATGCTATAAATGAAAATCATATTTATAAGAAAGTTTTACAACTAAGGTTTTAAAGTCATAAATGGACACAAATTATTTCTAGTGAAATTCAGTGTAAGTGAAATTTATGTTTCCCCAGACTTTAAGCCCGGGAATGAATCTCCACAATCACTAATATCTTACCTGTTTCCGGTCTCTGAGCAGTCTTTTGACTACTGTTGCATATTCAGACTCTCCCTCATGGAGAAGGAAAATGCACTACTTCTTCATCAAGTGCACTGTCTGGAAGGTGAAATAATATTCAATGTTTTCTCTGTTGTCTGGGGATGGGTTTAACTCCACAAATATTTTATTAAATAGTGTACTTACTATATGTCAGACTCAATGTTAGGTACTGGGGATGGAGCAGTGAACGAGACAGACATCACTGCCTTTGTGGTCCTTACTGGGGTCCTAGTTGGCAGCTGAACTCATCTGTGAGATAACTGGGGGCTCCTGGCACTTCCCCATTGCCCCGTTGCCATTGTGCCTTCCCAAGTATATTCACATTTGCCGGGGGTACACAGCTTAGGTTTTTACTCTGGGCCTCTTATTACATAATTTGCTGAGCTAATAATACATTTTGAATAAAGTATACTTTGAAACCGGCTTTGATTTAGCACAGTAATATCAAATTCAAGTTTTGCTAATGGGAAATGTAAGCTTTATACCTTGCAGAGCAGACAGTGATCTATGTAGTAAACATAGGATGTGTTTTATAGTCATTCAGCACCATATTCACCCTGTGAGTTTGCTGAAAGGCAGATTCTCAGACTCCACTTCAGGCCTGCTCTGGCTTAGAATCTCTGATGATAAGAACAGAATCTCACTCTGTCGCCCAGGCTGGAGTACAGTGGCGTGATCTTGGCTCACTGCAACCTCCATCTCCTGGGTTCAAGCGGTTCTCATGCCTCGGCCTCCTAAGTAGCTGGGATTACAGGAATGTGCCACCATGCCCAGCTAATTTTTGTATTTTTAATAGAGACAGGGTTTCACCATGTTGGCCAGGCAGGTCTCAAACTCTTGACCTCAGGTGATCCACCTCTCTTAGCCACCCAAAGTGCTGGGATTACAGTTGTGAGCCACTGTGCTTGGCTCAGAATCTATTTTTAAACAACAAACTACAAGTAAGCTTTATTCACATATGTGAGGTAAAAGTATGTTTCACTTGGCTGGTTCTGCCTATATAATCCCAGCACGGTGGGAGGCCGAGAAGGGCAGATTACCTGAGGTCAGGAGTTGGAGACCAGCCTGGCCAACATGAGGAAACCCCATCTCTACTAAAAATACAGAAATTAGCTGGGCATGGTGGCATGCGCCTGCAATCCCAGCTACTCGGAAGGCTGAGGCAGGAGAATCGCTTGAACCTGGGAGGTGAAGGTTGCAGTGAGCCAAGTTCGTGCCACTGCACTCCAGCCTGGGTGACAGAGTGAGACTCCATCTCCAAAAAAAGAAAAATGAAAAAAATGTTTCACTTAGTGTCTATATTTCTTAAACTTTCAATTAATTTAATTCTCATCAATTTCATGTATTTTTCATATATGGAATACACTACCCTGAAATTTGGCATCAGGGCTGCCAAGACATGTCTGAGACCAGTCCTGGGATTTGCTTAATGACCTCACAGGAATTAACTTTCTCAATTTCTGTCACCACCTTCATCTGCTACTTCTCTCCTCATCCTAATGGAAACTATTCTTCCCTGATGACACACTATCCTCTCAGTTGGTACTTTTATATTTTCTGTTTATTCTCTTACTCCTCTTTTTTTGTGTGGAATATTTCACCACACTCTACTTCACATTTTTCAAGTGTAAAGTTTTTCAAATGTCCATAGAAAAAAATTTTGTATTATTGCTCTTTCCTAAAATGGCTATGAGTTCATATTGTGACACTTGTCAAGTTGTACTATAATAACGATAATAGTTTGAATTTCTGTCCCTCCTTGTAAATAAGGAGTTTTCCCAGGACATGACTTGGATTCCATTTCTCTTTGTATGCCTCATAGTGTCCAGCACATTGCATGGAATGAATGACTGCCATTCTACATGTGTGCCTAAATTCAGCATTAGGGATATTGTCGACAAGGGCACAATTTCATCTTCTCTTGCTTCATTCAGGAAAAAGGATCCCAGACATGTGATGTGCTGTTGTGAAATCATTTCTTCACTCTCCCATTAATGGTTTAGTTAATTGTTTTATTTGACTAATGGAGAATTCTTTTGCCCCATCAATAAGCTCTTCAAAGTCAATGTAGAGCACAGGAGGGGAAAGACACTTCTTATACATTTCTGTGACTCATGCTTTTATTTCAGGTTTCTACTTGTAGAAGACTGACACTTGTGCTTAGAGAACATGCTGTCCTCACACTTTAAGGAAAGCTGGATGGGCAAAACACATTGAACATCTTTCAAGACATTATAAAATATACCAAGAAATCCCCAAACTTTCAGTGAATGATACTTTATCACTGTTTATAGATGCTCAACTTAAAAGAAAAGGTTAATGTTGCTGTTGATAATTGTGACCAATCAGTTAAATATGTGACAAAAACTAAAAAGAAAAAAATGCAGATGAAACATTGCAATTTATAGCTGGAAAACATGTCTGGCCCTGTGATACATGAAGTTACTCAATAGCATGTAACTTCTCCTATTTTTTACCTGTGTATAGCGAATAATTTCAGAGTCTCCCTAATGAGTGATCTCATGGAAAGCCTCTCCAAAGTTCTAACAATTTTAGGTTATGTCTGTGTTAAGGCTACAGGACATTGAGATAAATTCTATGTAGTATATTAGAAAGTACATGGGATTTTCAGTAGTATACCTCTTGTTTGTAGGTCTCTCTTTTTTTTTTTTTTTTTTTTTTTTTTTTTTTTTTTTTGCCAATTTCATGCTATGTGACCTTAAATTATTTTAAGCTCCATTTTTTTGGCTATAAACCTGGGACACATTATATAGCTCTCTTTGTGAGGATATTGTGTGAATTAAATGATATGATGTACATAAACCTGTCAGGGTTACTCGGCTGCCTGACATTTGTGAGGCAGTGTTAAGGTTGGTTGATCTTTGTGTTGCTGTGGGAAGAAACCATCTTTTGGACTTAGATCTAAGAAAGGGCTGGAGTCCAATGGCCTTGAGCATTATCTGAAGCGTTTCATTGCTGTGCTGAATTTTCTTACAAATTTGATTACCATTTAGCATATCTTTACTTCCCAAATTGAACAAATTGTTCAAAGTTAAATTGTTGAACTTCTTGTAGCTGACCATTAGCTGCGAAGGATTTTTAAGAAAGACTGCATGCTGAACCAATGAGTATTTTCCAGAAAATTGAAATTGACAATTGGAAGAAGGCTTGCATCTGACTGTAATTAAAGGCTTTCTTTGTTTCATAACTGGCTCTCACAATCACAGGAATGTGAAATGTGTCCCTTAAAATAGTTGTACGACTTTAAAAAGCAAGATTCAAATTCAGCTATGTCCTTTTAGTAACTAATAAATGGTTGAACTTCCCCATCATTTTATTATTCATTTTTATGGCTTAACTTAGATCTTGGTTAAATATATTTAGTTTAATATAATTTACAATACACTTACTCAGAATAGTGAATTAGATTAAAAATACTATTATGTTTCACTTAAAGCCTGTCTCTCTTAATCCTTCCATTAATTTAATCTTCTTAAATTTCATTTAGTTTGGATATTTGCCTCTACCCAAATCTTATGTTGAATTGTAATCCCCAGTGCAGGAGGTGGGGCCATTTGCAGGGTGTTTGGATCATGGGGTGGATCTGTCATGGCTTGGTGCTGTCTGTCAAGATAGTGAGTTCTGAGATCTGGTCATTTAAAAGCGCATGGCACCTCCCTCTCCCACTCTCTCTCTCTGATTCCCACTTTCACCGTATGTTGTGTTTGTTCCTCTTTTGCTTTCCACCATGACTGGGAGCTTCCTAAGGCCTCTCCAGAAGCAGATGCCACAGTGCCTCCTGTACAGCCTGCCGAACCATGAGCCAATTAAATCTATTTTTTATTTTAATAAATTACCCAGTCTTAGGTTTTTTCTAAACCAATGCAAGAATGGCCTAATATATTCATGTATTAAAAAATATAATAGCATTTCTCAAAGGACTTGTGTTTTCACGCTCCTGACAATCTTATAAATTCAAAAAAAGATAGGTTCACCTATTGATATATTTAAATGACTTTTTTTAAAATCAACACTCTCCCTCAAATAGTGGCAACTATATTATGTTTTCTTTCATCTTCTTAGGATCAGCATTTCCTGCTTTTCCATATTTGCATTTTATTCAATTTTTGAATGATACGATTAATTACATTTTGAATAGTTAAGCAGTTTTTATGTAGGGTTAAAGAGTTAAGAGCAAGATGCCAGGGAACGTGAGTAAGAAAGTTTTAAATGTTATTTTTCTTTTTAAACACTGATGTGCCTGCCAGAAATATTTTTCTAATCTAAATGATCTCTGTGTATTAGATGAGACATCACAGGTAGTATCAGGAAAGCATATGGTAGCCAGGGAGTTTACTTTTTCAGGAAACCTAATGTTGGGTGAAGGAAGGAAGGCTACTTCCTTTTTTTTAAACTCTTCCGTAGCTGACTACATTTTTCCTTTATGATGACTTGTTCAGAAAAGCCAAGGGCAGAGGGAAAACCAGGCCCCTTGCGGGAGGAGCTAGATAAGGAGGAACAGCTCAGTAAGTCTGATATCATAAATGAATTAGCACCTCTTTTAGGCATACCTAATGCTGGGGCAAGAGATTCATTTCAGGGGGAAAAGAAACTGTCACAAAGATGTGATTGATAACATTTTATGTTAAAACAGTTTGAGAAGACCCGAATAATCTACAGTGCATCATGGGTATTATAAAATTATATACAGGTTACAAAACTGTAAATAGGAGGAGCAAACTCCTTAAGATGTTACTAAGATATGCCTGGGGTACCCAACTAATATTTGCAGCCTAAATTCAGGTTGGATGTCAGACTGCACTGAAGGTGGTCTACACAATGTTAGAGGTAATTCTCTGACAGTGACTGGTTACATAACGTTACTGCTGGCTTTCTGGGCTATTAGAAGACAAACATCTAGCATACCTACTCATAAGCTATTTATTCTAAGTCCTCTTTGAAAAATTAAATAAATCATACTCCAAATTTATTGAAGTGTTTGTTGAAACACTTCCTTCTAGAATTTTTCTTGAGGATTTGTGATCGCTGAGAATTATGTCTACAATAGCTTCAAGTGATTAGATGAAAGATAACAGTGCAGTGTAATAGCTTTCTGAGTTGGACTAGATGTGATAAGTGTGTAATGTTTTCATATCATTGGTGTGCAGTAAATTCTTTTTAGAAGAACACATTTATGTAATAGCTATAAATTTAAAAATGCTCTGGAGGTGGATAAAAATGAATAAATTCCTATATTTGGGTAGTTAAAATTTTTCAGAACAGGGTGACAAAAATAGTTTTCCCACTTTAAAAAATTAGGTCTCTTTTAAATAGATCAGAAATGTTACTATGGCCTAATAAAAATGTTAAGGCTTTGACATAATTTTTCATGGAGGTACATTGTGTTATATTTAAGATTCTAAAAAATTCTGCAGGAATTACCCATGTGAAGATGCTGTGATATAATTTCTTTTCTATTTGTATACTAGCTACTTTCAAAGTGGACATGAGTTGTTTTATAGTAAAATATACATGTACAGTAAAAGATACATATGTATGAAAAGGAGACAGCAACTGTATTTTGAGGGTAGAATTAGTGTTTCTGATATTGGCTGGTGGGGAATGGGTCTGAGCTTCATGACCACCAAGGCAAAAAAGATACATGGTAGGTTTTGTTATTAATTTTTTAGTAAAAAGAGAAACATTCTTTGAAAGAAATTTTCCTCCTTCTACATCCTAAATACATTCTATATATCACATAAGATCTTATACAGGACACTTGCAGTGTGCTAGTTATATCTCTATAAGAAATTCAGTAGCAAACGTACACTTTTTGATGTTATTATAATCAAACTTTATCAGGAATTTTTTTTACAAAGGGTTAAACTAATGACATTTTAATGCAACTTAATTCACGGACAGAACTCAAAAAATGTAGACAAGCACCTGGTGAGACGTCCTATCAGACAATTTTGCTGTAAATGTAACTTCTCTCAGATGGTCTTATGATGACAGCCAGAGGAGAAGGCATAAGACCACGCTCTTAAGGGGCTTAAGACAGCATCTAAACTGGTTCTGTCTCTGGTGGTGAGAGGATATCCCCTCCCACGCCCACCTCTTTAGGGATCACCGCAATGGCTCCTTAACTGGCCTTCTTATACGCTCATCTGTGTCAGTCTATTTTCCACATAACTATGAGTGCCTCAGATCCAAGTTGGATGGATGTTCATGTCCTGCTTAACATCCCTTAATGATATTCCCTACACTCCGCAGTCAAAGAAGCCCTTTATGCCTTTATGGCTCTCCCTTTGTCTCTGGTAGCACATCTCACCACTCCTCCCTATCTATCCCTTGAAGCTGGGGCTCCAACTGCGCAAAGTACTTTGTTGTTCCCAGAGAGGCGTATGCTATTCATTGCCTCCACATGTAAACTTCTTCTGCCTGGAGGTACCTTATCTTATTGGTTTCCTCGGCAGACTCCGCGTCTTCTTTATTCCTTCAAAGACGCACACTCTTCTGGAAGATGGCTGAAAGCTCTTCCACTTCTTTCCTATACAAGCCCATAATCCTCTGTATCTACTTATATAATAATTGTAGCACAGTATGTCTAACTGTAGTCAGTTAGACATTATCACACAAATCCTACTACTTGAGTCATTGCTTTGCTAACATCCTAAGCTAGAATATCAACTCTCCGGATATGGATATAGACTCTTTTTTTTTTTTTTTTTGAGACGGAGTCTTACTCTGTCACCCAGGCTGGAGTGCAGTGGCAGGTCTGGGCTCACTGCAACCTCCTCCTCTCGGGTTCAAGAGATTCTCCTGCCTCAGCCTCCCAAATAGGTGGGACTATAGGTGCCTGCCACCACTCCTGGCTAATTTTTGTATTTTTAGTAGAGACGGGGTTTCACCATGTTGACCAGGCTGGTCTTAAACTCCTGACCTCAGGTGATCCGCCTGCCTTGGCCTCCCAAAGTGCTGGGATTACAGGTGTGAGCCACTGCATCCGGCCTTAGATATGGATTCTTTATCTTCCCTCTGTACAGCCTGAGCCCAGTCAATACCCAGCATAGTATATGCTAAGTATATGTTTGACAACTTAACTAATCTTTATTACCTGAATTCCTAGGAGAGTGCTAAGAGAGTCTCTGTCACATAACACATGCTCAAAAAATAAAACACTAGTTGCAAGAATGGAGATTATTGATTGAATGAGTGAAAGGTTGCTACAGAAGTAAGTGATATTTGGATGTGAAAATGGAGGATTCTAATGTATTTTCATGACAGAACAGAGAGCTAGTTAGTGAGCAGACAAGGCCCTGAGATGCCTTAAAAAACGAGTGTTCAGTTGAAACACCAGAGGTCATTATAATTTGCAGGGCAAAAAAATTATTAAGTACCCCATGCACAAACGATTCCTGTCCTTACCCTTGCAGAATGACCTGCTTTCAGCAGCATCGATATATGTGACATTTATAAACAGATCTTTGAGCCCAATATTTAAGAAAAACAAAATTCAGGATATGTTTGGTTTTCACACAGCACTTCTAAAATCAGCACTTCTAAAATTTCTTGTCCATTTAGAAATGAAAGACTGACATGTATTTGACTCCAGAAAAAATACAGTTTTTCAAGACTAGGCCTTCTTGCAGAAATGAAGCTGCTTTCTGAGACGTGTCCTCAATACCAGACTATCATGTTTCTATTTGGCATCCTTTGGAGAAGCCAGAGCAATCTAGAACTTGTGCTGTACCATTATTTAAATGCCACTCATTAAATTTCACATTGACTCAACTTCCCAGATCATGAGAATCTGGTTTATAAAATTGGCAAACAATAAAATTAGTTATTATATAAGAAATAAAATTTTAAATACAAAAAACCATCTAGCCCAATGTTATTTTAATAATAGTAATATTTTTATTATTATTACTTTTTGTGACAGTTTCACTCTTGCTGCCCAGGCTAGCATGCAGTGGCACAATCTCGGCTCTTTGCAACCTCTACCTCCTGGGTTCAAGCAATTCTCCTGCCTCAGTTTTCCAAGTAGCTGGGGTTACAGGTACATGCTACCACACCTGCCTAAGTTTTGTATTTTTAGTAGAGACAGGGTTTCACCATGTTGACCAAACTGGTCTAGAATTCCTGACTTCAGGTGATCCACCTGCCTCGGCCTTGCAGATTGCTGGGATTACAGGAATCATGCTATTATTTAATTAATTTTGGAAATACCTAAGAAGTACATGTAGATTACTATGTGGGTGGGAAATTGAGCAAATATACTTTTTTAAAAATATTTTTGTGCTTTTAGAAAAAATACAAAAATACAAGCTGATGTACCTGTTACAAATATATGTAAATATATTAATTGTAAGCTTAAATGTGGTTACTTCTACTTACAAAAAATGTTATCATGTACTAAAATAAATTTATTGGAAAACAACATAGAAGTAGAAGATAAAACAGTTTAATTGGGAAGATCTTGCATCAGATAATAAAAACAAGATTTACTGAAATAGCTTTTGGTCTTAAAAAAAAAACTCCATGATTTGCATTCTTTACTTTTACAATTTGATCATATGGAAGAAATTCAAGACAAATTGCTTTTATTTTAAATCATATTAGTAACTTTCTGTATATTGACATTACAGTGTCAAAAAAAGTTATTGAAATTAAAAAAGCAGCAACACTTTATCAGGCTTGTTGAAATGGTGACATAAAGGACTTTTAATAGTTTTCTGTATGATTGTGCCTTTTCCATAATAACATTTTCTTTGCTGGAAGCATGGCAGATGACTGGCTAATGGCTGGTGGGAGAAGAGGGAATGTTAAAAATAATGCTACATGGGGAAAGGAGCATGGCAGACAGAGTTCGCCAGAAGAAAGACATGATGTAAGATTTAAATTCCAGAGGATTTTTATTGAATTTGAATCATTTGTTACTCTCTTGGCTTGCCACACAAAATATTCACAGTTATGTGATATAGTCATCTACATGTCTTATTTGTACTTAAAGATGAAAATGACTTATTTTTGGAGCCTACACGGATTATATTCTTTTTCTGTTATTTCTACCATGATATGTAGGATAATTTTATGAAATTTATTTTGTTTTCCTTTTGTAAGCCAGTTGTAAGGTTGGGGGAAGTTCTGATCATGAGACACTACAGATGATGTTCTTAAAAGTATGCATGTTACAGTGGTATGCCTTTTTTAATATGGCAACCTCAGATTTCGCTTAAATTATAGCTATAGGGCAGGCAGCACTTCAGAGCACACACCATAGAGTGAGGCTGCCTTGGGTGTATGCCTAGCACTATCTGTTATAATCTGTAAAACCTTGGACAGTAAACTTAGTCTTTCTGGGTCTCAAATTTATTTATAACATTGGGATGATGTCAGTAGTTTCTAAACTCAGAGGACTGTTATGAAACTAGATGTATTGATATATTCAAAGCAGTTAGAATACTGTATGGCTCATAGAGTCATACAGTCATAAATAGTTAATAATAAATAGTTAATTTTTATGATGAAATGTTAGAACTGACCTCAGCTGTGCAAAGATCATTCTGGTACATTCAGACAATTTTAGGGTGGGAAAACATTCACACAAATTTCACAGCTGAGGAATTCGAGATCAGTCTGGCCAACATGGTGAAACTCCTCAAGTAACTCCTCATGTTACTGCTAAATGATGATTACACAATTTTTAAGGAGTGCTATGAAATAATAAGTCACCAGTGTAGATTTAGGTCTAGGGAATGAGAAGAGGTACTTAACAGGAAAAGAGAGAGTGAGAAGAGAAAATGAATAAAGAAATTCATGTGACTCTTGGAAAGAAGTTAAAGATGCAATCAAGCAACTTAAAAGAGTGATAGAGAATGAAAAAGTAGGAAATCAACAATCAGAGCTGAATTTCTCATTTCTTCTTTAGCGAGAGGGTCCTGTGGGTGAAGAAGGAGGCTGTAGACATGGAATGTACTCCTTTTTTCTGGTTGTTACTCAAAAGATCTTTTCTAGGAAGGCAGGAGCACATGGAGAAAGACTACAGCATTAGGGGGAATGTTGGTGAAACTCTCTGATTTCCTCTGCTGGAGGGTTTCTATAGCTCATCAGCAGGGTGGGGAGGTGGAGGAGTGTCAAAGAACAGTTTCCCAGAATCTTGTATGTCTGCCCTAACTTGCCTTGTAGAAAGCCAAGCCCAAATGCTATAACTCCTAAATAATTGCAAGTTGGCTACATTTTAGAAGAAAAACCTGATATTATGAAAGCGGGTAACCAGATAACAACCTAATTTTACAAGGTGAATGAATAATAAGCTAGTTTTGCTGTTTTGGTGAAGGTTGGTTGAGATAATCTTTATTTCTATAGCTATCAGGAAGCATGAGCAGATTTAACACATTGATTTTCTTGCATTGTGTGCATAATTACAAACTATAAATGCAAACGTTTTCTAAGTGGGCTCCGCTCCAAGAGCCCTTAACCACGGTGGAGAACAGTACCAAAGTATTTATCTGGAAACATATTAGGGACCCAGTCTTCAAAAAACAGAAATGACTATTGATGGTTAAAGCCGGGCTCTGAGGTGGGAAAGCAGCTTAATTAGTAAATCCAAATAGAAATCACCAGATTTTTAAAAAGAATTTAATTCTATTCCAATTCACTTCAGATTTTTGAAGAAAGGCAGTTGATGAGTTTATCAACTAAATTACAATGTCTCAGAGTTGATAACTGGTTCTAGAGTTACTTTTAAAAAACTCTATACACACTGACTTTCTTTAGTCTAGACTCATGCCTTCCTTTTCTCTGTCCCTCCAATTTATCATGATTTTTTGCAGAAACTGAGGTTTCCTTTAGGTAACTGCAAACTAACAGGGAGCCTTTGTGAAAAGCCCTTTCCTTCCTGGAAGTAAATACCCACATCTCATGCCATTTCAGGCATTAATCCTGTCCCTCAGTTTTTATGCAGTTATTTAATATTTAATAAATAATCTACACCAATAGAATAGTTCCTGACAATTGATTATGTTCCACGTTGTTGCCAAGACAGGTCATCCGGAAATGCAACGTCTTAAGCCAAAGAAATAATTCTAAATGGTACATTTTTCATCCCACAGTCATCTAGTAGAAAGAAAAGACTTATGCAGGCATGCGCCTATGATTCATTGTTATTCTTCTAAGTAGTTATCAACTTCTCTGGGAAAAGTCTGTACTTTGCTGGATAGCTAGTACCAGCTGATATGTGAGGTGACCACATAATTATATAATTACATAAACTAGATGTTTTTGAGAGTAAAGGAGAAATATTAATAATTATGTTGGACAACAGATTTAAACTAGGACTGTCCTAGGCAAACAAATGAAATATATGTTCACCTTCTGCCCAGATGGAAACTAGGTATTTCTCTTATTCTGTTTTACTATGAATTCCTTTTCTATATTATAATTTATGGCTCAAAGAATAAAAGGTTACTGCTATGTTTATTTATTAATTGCGTCTCTGGGATGGAAACTATATTTGTAGAGCATATTGTGTCAAATAATTTATGATATTTTTAGAAGACCCTATATTTCTAAACTGGGCCTATGTTTTTCTGCTTCAACACTTTCATAGTTTTATTTTACTATATACACACACTTGATTTTATGCAGTTCAGCAGCAAAAACTGGGCCTTTGGCGTCGGAAGAAACCTTGTTCAAATCGTTATTATCACTATCTGGCTATGTAACTTTGGATAAATTACAGTGCTGAATATTTTTTAGCCTCTTTTTCTTGTAAAGCAATGGTAAAATACCTACTGTGTTATAAGGATTAGTTCAGAGCTGAACACATATGATCTTCCATAGTAACCATTATAGCCAATAGGTAGATAGATAGATAGGTAGTAGTTAATTAAGATAACATTGTATTAGATTGAAAAATAAACTCTGCAGATAAGCAAACACACGCATGTTCTCACTTGTAAGTGGGAGGTGAACAATGAGAATACATGGACACATGGAGGGGAACAACACACACTGGGGCCTGTCGCAGGTGGGTGTGGGAAAGGAGAGCATCAGGAAAAATAGCTAATGGATACTGAGCTTAATTCCTAAGTGATGGATTGATTTGTGCAGCAAATCACCCACCGTGGCACATGTTTACTTATGTAACAAACCTGCTTATCTTGCACATGTACTCCAGAATAAAAATAAAATAAAATAAGTTCTAGGTTTTAATTATTAATAGCTTTAATAACTTCACTTTGGTAGTGACAATATGGAAAGACATGGAGCAAGCTATATTCTTCAAAGACTTATAAACCAAGTGAAGCGCCTAACATGCTAAAAATTGTAACAAATTTGAAACAGTAGTTTTTAAGAAAGTCACACTTGCTTGACAGATGGCTTTGGCATTGGCCATGTTTAAGTTTAAACAATCCAATTTCAACCTGGCAGAATTGAAAATATAATAATAGAGCTGGCTGAGAAAATACATCATCTTCATTACATCGTAAAAAACAACCCCTTTAACTAGAAAATAGATCCTTACTATTTCCTTCAAAAAAGGACAAAAAAGCAGAGAACGATAGGATTTTTGCACATGCCTTTGTTTATAACGTGAACAGTTGTCATGTGGTTTTACAGTTTTGCTGATTCAGAGCATTAAAAGTGTTTCTTAGTAAACTGGGGCAGCTGGGCAGGGAACTGCTACGTATATTTATACTCAAAGCTGGAAAATCAACATCAAAGCTTGATGTTCAAAATATAACAAAGTGTAATTTTTCTGCCTTGCTTTGAAAAGTTTTGAGACTAATACATAAAAAATTATGTTGATGCTTTTTCAGCCTGTGGTTTTGCACTTGACCAGTCTGTATGATTTTAAAGAGGGAACTGATGCTTTTCTGTAATCATTCTATATGCTGTGCTTACAAGAGTTTCTCAGTGATTACATAGAAGGGTTAGCACACTAGTGCAATGGTCCTCAAACATTAGCATGCATCAGAATGATCTGTAAGGCGTATTGAAACACAATTTTTTGACACGTGTTGGTAGATCCACTAAATATTCACAGGCAAAATAATGAAGTTGTACCCTTATCTCAAATCATATACAAATATTATCTCAAAATGGATTAGAGATTTAAGTAAATGGGCCAAAACTAAAAATGTATTACATTTAGAATAAACCATAGGTGTAAATACTTGTGACTGTGGATTAGGTAATAATTTTGTGGATATAACTCCAAAAGCATAAGCAGCAAAAGACAAAACAGTTAAATTAAAAAACATCAAAATTTAAACATTTATACTTCAAAGGACACTATAAATAAAGTGAAAAGATAAGTTTTTGCAAATAATATATCTAAAGGACTTGTGCTATAATAAATAACAATTATAATTCAGTAATAAAAAGACATGTAACTCAGTTAAAAATACAAAAATGACTTGAATAGACATTTCTCCAAAGAAGATACACAAATGGCCAGTAATCATATAAATGTTTGACATTGTTAGACACCAGGGAAATGCTATTCAAAACCACAATGAGTTATCATTTTTAAACCCACAAGGATGTTGAGAATCAAAAAGTCAGATTACAACAAGAATTGGTAGAAAGTTGGAGAAATTAGAGTTGTCATATACTGATGGTGAAAAATTTCTTTGGAAACTATAATGCTGCAGTCCGTATGGAAAACAGTTTGGCATTTCCTCAAAAGGTTAAACATAGACTTATCATATGATTCAGCAATTTCATTCTTAGATACATACTCAAGAGAAATAGAAATGTATGTCCACAAAAAACTTGTACATAAATGCACATAGCCGCATTGCTAATAATAGCCAAAAAGTTGAAACAACCTAATCGTCCCTCAACTGATGAATGGCTAAATTAAAAAATGTGGCATATCAATACAATGGAATGTTATTTGACAAATAAAACAACTGAAGTACTGATTCATCCTGAAACATAGATGATGCTGGAAAATATTATGCTTAATGAAAAAAGTCACAAAAAACCACATATTGTATGGTTCCATTTGTATTAACTGTCTAGAGTAAACAACTCTGTAAAGTCAGAAAGCAGATTTCCGTTTACTTAGGTATGAGTGGATCAAGAAATGGAAGAGTGATGGCTTAAGGCACTCAGAGTTTCTTTTCAAGTAATAAAATATTCTAAAATTAACTGTGGTGGCCCCGTTGTACAGTTTTGGTGAATATACTAAAAGTCATTGAATTCTACACATCAAGTGGAAAAATTGCATGGCATATTAAGTACATCTCAAGAAAGCTGTTAAAAAAAATACCCTGAGTGCTTGAGTTCACCTCTGTTGCCTCTGCATTGGTATATGTGGGAGGGAGACTGAGAATTCACATGTCTGGCAAATTCCCAGGTGTTACACAAATACTGGTCCAGAAACCATACTTTGAGGACCACTGCAGTGGTTCTTTACAGCCTTGCCTGCTTATTAGAATGACTGAAGATCTTGGAAAAAATATGGATTCCTAGGACTACAACCATCTTTCTGGGGTGAGGCTCATGTAACTTCTAAAGCTCACCAGGTGATTTAGACTAATGTTCAATAAAGTTTGGAACTCCTGACAAGAGGTTAACACTAATAGTTATGGGAAAGGACAAGAGCCTTACCTCACAAGTAGGTGCTTTATACTTCTCAATATTTTAAGAGAATTAGCTGTAAGTGGAAGTTAAGAAAATACTTATCTACTCCAATAGCATATTGATTAAAAACTTGATCTCCCAGTTCTCACTCAGAACATCAAAATATCTCAAATGCTTGAGAAGGAAAATTTCTCTGAAAAAGAAATAAAGGAAAAAGTATCAAAGTCAAGTGAAATCCAGCACATTCTTAAAGCTTCTCCATATTCTTTTCATTGTATCTCAGGTATTTCTTTATAAATATCTAGCATTCTATAGAGACTTTTTCTCCCTATGTAAGTGCTCCTGCACCAGAACATTGTCTAATTTTGCTGATTTTTCCCTACTCCTCCTCCTGTAAAACAAATGACCACCTCCTTCGTTCTCTAATGACGACCACAAGAAACAAAGCTGTTACTAAAAGTAATGGCAAAAACTGCAATTACTTTTGAACCAGCCTAATGCTATCATGGCCATTATAATAATTTTTCAGATGTTCGACCCAGGTAAGTAGCACAAACAAAGGCTAGTTAGGTGTACAGGCAGGGACTCACTTGTTCTGGAAGTGGTAAGCTGGAAAGCCAGCTCAGGCGTCAACAAACATGGCGTGAGGTAGGTCTTGGCACACAAACCTAGCATGAAGAAACACTCAAGGAAGGACATTTTGACATGCAGACTTTGAGTGAAACTAGGGCATGAACACTGATCCGTGGGAGATTTTGCCAGCTCTCTGCTCTGGTTTAAGAAGCCTTTCTCTTGTGGGTTACCAGGGCCAGGCAAGACTCAGCCTTGTAGTTGCAGATGAGTGCAATAGGAGGTCAGGTGCTCTGGAGAGTCCTCCCATTTTCCAAAGCCCGTCTTAGCCCCACCTGAACCTGAGGTTTGAGTAAAAATGAGCTGGAAGAAGAGTGAAGATTAGAAAGGAGGGGCAGGGTGAGGGTGGAACATTGTATATATTGTGGTTTGGCAATAAAGGAAGAGGTATAGGCAGACATAAGTCAAGAAAAAACATAGTTTATATCAGGGATGTCCAATCTTTTGGTTTTTCTGGGCCACATTGGAAGAAGAATTGCCTTGGGCCACACATAAAGTACACTAACGCTAATGATAGGTGATCAGCTTAAAAAAAAGTTACAAAAAAATCTCATAATGTTTTAAGAAAGTTTACAAATTTGTGTTGGGCTGCGTGTAGCCCTTGGGTCATGAGTTGGATAAGCTTGGTTTATGGGAACAAACAGAAGTCCAGTTGTCCTGAAGTTTAGAATTCAGAGAGGCAATGGTCAGATACCCACACATGAACCTCCACTAGATAATAAAACTGAGAATTATGCTCCAGCAGTTTTCTTCTAGTCATTACATTTTATCTTAAGGGATCTATCCTTATGCCAAGTTTATAACACTTACTGTTTATGTGCCATGATTTAATTGCCAATTAAATTGTGCTTTTTTCTGATTATTTCATATATTCTCCTTATCTCTTTAATTAACTTATAATCTAGCCAAGGATAGAAAAAACTTTCATGTTTCTGCCCAGAACTAATTGCAAAATTGAGCATATGAGAATTAATTAAAACTTTTTTTGAGCCATCTCCTTCAGCCTCATGTAGACTATCCTCTAGTGCTTTGCACTGTGACTTCCTAGCACTCCTCTGACTGTATTTATTAAAAAAGAGAGGAACACTTAAGTAGCTTAAGCACGTGCTCTGTCTGAGGTATTGGAACTAGGACCAAGAGACAGCCAAAATTATGAATACGTGTCAGGAATTGTAGCATGTCAAGTTGGGAGTTTGGTATAGACATATCTAATAGGAAAAGGGAAAACAGTTAAAGCCCAACTATAGAGAAAGAGAAGAGAAGATGATAAACTTCTAGTTTCATTGGTTGTGTTTATGTATGTACCATAAGGTTGAGTTAAATTCTTGCCTTGGGTCCTTGAACTGCTTCTTTAGCCTTGACATAGACCCTGCCTCATCACCCTCTCATACCCCATCTTAAAATTTGTTATGAAAAGCTAAGTTGATTTGGAACTCTTAGGAAATTTTGCTATAGGAAATGAGAAAATGGGACTGGATTACCTGGATGGTGTTGGAGATCCCAGGAAGCCATAGCTCAGAATCAGTTAATAGATGGCCAAAGATGTGGATCTGAGTCACTTCTCAGCTCTATGAATATTTTGTCTACATTATACAACGAGGCTCATGAAATTTTCTCATAGTGAATACATTCAAATTTCCTTTTACGGCATCAATAGTAAGTGGAACATGGTGGGACTAATTGTTAAATCAGTTCCTTTGGTGAAGTAAGAGCTGAGTCAGATCTTGGTCATGACTTGCAAACTTCACATCCTTTGTCTTCCCACCAACAATTATAATTTTTCCTTCCACATTTTTTCAAAAGTGAAAGTTAATATATTATCTGTACCTTTGTTATTGTATGTGATTTTGAAACTTTAACTTCTTACTTATTTATTAACTCTCCCAACTTGCCAGGAACTGAGGGGATTCCTGGAATTTAGACTTTTCAATTTTAAAACTAGGGTGGTCCCAGAGAAATCAGGACAGCTGGTAACCCCAGGACTGGAGTAGCTGTCATCCTGTCCAGGCTTCCATTTTATAGATAAAGTAACTCACTGGTTCTAGTGCTTAAGCATCCATAGTTGAAAAACCTGGGCTGATCTCAAGGCTCTGATCTCTGGCTCACTGCTCCATAAATTCATTACGTCGTACTTCTTGAGGCTAGATATGGACACCTTTGCACCTACTCATCACAGCCCCTTCCTCTACCAAATGCTTCCATAATTATGCTCATTACATTGTTGTGGAGTGGATGAAAGAAGACTCCTTAGGTAAATGGATTAAATTAAATGCTGTACTGTAGGTATGTATAAGTAGAATATTCATTATAAAACATACACCAAATCTGCATATAAATGGTATATGTCCATTCGAAGGTTAAAAACAAACAGATGCAACCAGTACCAGATCCATCTAGGTTTCTTGGGCCTGGACATTGCATAGAAGAAATTTGAGGGAAATTCAGGGAATACATCATGAATTCAGATCTAGAATAATAGAAAAGTACAGTTTAGAGTTGTAAGAGCCCCCATAAAGGCAAAGTATATAATACCCCTTTCAAATGATTATCCAGTTTGTTCTTCAGTATTTCATTGGAAAGGTTATCTCACCAACTTCCACTGTAAAAATTCCATTTTGGGGTAATACAGTGAGACATTTATTTTATAAACTGAATTTGTTTCTCTCCCTAAAGTTTCTATCCACTGACTCTTGAAGCAAAAGGTAATACATCTTATTTCTTCTCAGTATAAGATTCAAATAGCTAAACCCACTAATTTTCATATTATTCTAAATTTTTAGCTTTGTTAGTCTTTAATTCTAATTCATGAAATAGTATTTTATTTTCCTTCCTGATTCTTATTTTCCTTTTTGAAACACATTCTGATGTGCGTATAATACTTTTGAAATGTTCTCCTCATACTTCATTTCAGATTTACTCTCATCATTCCAGATATGGTATTTTTTGTAAAATCTGAAACTAGATAGCTTTGTTTTGTAGCCACACACATTGTCGATCTGTTAAGCTTACTATAAGGTGAAAACATTAGGGGTTTATTCAGAAGGATGAGAATATGTATATAGACATGTTCCCTGCCTTTCTTTTCCTCCAGTTTTCCAAAGAAGATGATCTTTTCTTCTTATTTTTTTATAAGGAACATCTTGCTTTGTTAGACAGGCTCTTCTCGTTTTGTGATGGTGAATCAGAGAGAAGGCAGGCAAGTGCCAGGGACAGGTGGGAAGTAAGAGGAGGTTACAAAAAATGGAGACAGAAGGTGGCATTTTACAGAATATAGAGAAGGAGAAGAATAAGTAAGTATTAATAGTCTTAGCAGTGGGAGTAGAGAAGTGTGTTTTAGGGACTCAACAGTGGGAACAGAGGAGTAAGCTTTAGGGAGTGAAGGTTTGGTACCAGAGCAATTGTGTGAGTGAGAACAAGTGAGTGGGGAAGGAAGAAATAATTGGATGGTAAGAAGTGTTGCTGGAGAGAATTGTTTACTTTATGATATTCAAGAAATACTACTAAAGGACTTCAGTTATATTGAAATAAATGTGGACTCTATTCTCATGACTTGGATATTACTCTAGTACTGATTTGGGTGAATGAAGGCTTATAAGAATTGCCTATGTATTTGTTGGGCATGGTGGTTCATGCCTGAAATCTCAGTACTTTGGGAGGCTGAGGCAGGTGGATCACCTGAGGTCAGGAGTTCGAGATCAGCCTGGCCAACATGGTGAAACCCCTTCTCCACTAAAAATACAAAAATTAGCCGGGCATGGTGGCGCACACATGTAATCCCAGCTACTCAGGAGACTGAGGCAGGAGAATCACTCGAACTTGAGAGGCTAAGGTTGCAGTGAGCCAAGATCGCACAACTGTGCTCCAACCTAGGTGACAGAGCAAGACTCAGTCTCAAGAAAAAAAAAAAAAAAGAAAGAAAAACAAAGAATTGCCTATGTATTTAAAGAATACATGTTTTACAAAGCTGTAAATGTTTATATATGTATTTTACACAGAGAGGTTAAATTACTTGCCGAAGCTTACATGGCCTCACTATACTTTCAGAGCAACTCAGTGTATGAGTATATGAGGCCCTGATAGTGGAGAAACTGTGCCCTGTGAATGATACTAGGAGCATGAGTCTGGGCCCATTTCTAAGCACAGGAGCTGGCCTAGGAGGGAGCTGGGGGACCTCTGATGGGGCCCTCTTCTCTTACATCTTGGTTAGCCTTCTAATATGGGCTCTGTGTGAAAACAAACATGTTGACATTCTCTCTCCTGTAGGGTCTTGAGACTCTTAGTAAACCTATGTTTTGAAAGATACATAATGGAATGGAAAATATCCTGTCAAAAATGATTATTTTAAGAAATTATTAATATTTGGAATCTTTTATCTGTGAAGACCTTCCTCTTTCCTTTCTTCCTTTCCCTTTTCAAATCCTCTTGAAGTTGATGAGAATTCAAAGCTATGGTTTATACATAGAATAAGCACGAAATATGTTATATGTTCACATATATATGTTACATGTGAACTAGGTATAAAGATGTGAACTAGGTATAAAGGTGTTGTATATGAAATAGATATAAAGGTGATATATACCACATGACATGTAAATTTGTAAAATGATGAGTACAGTGGTTTTCATCAAGTGCTTGAAGGCATTTCTCTGAAAGGAAGGGGGAAGATTGGCAAGCTGATTTCATCTTGAAAAAGTTTTTTAAGAAGAAGGTTTACTCACAGAGATGTGAAGAGATTACAGAACCACATGAACTTTGTCTGACCTCACCTTTTGTTACTGCCTAAGTTACTGACTCTTGGTTGACCAGCGGTTCACTATGGGAGAAAAAAAACACTGACGAAAGGGTCAGAGGCCATTCTGATATTTTACTTGCATGCTAAATTAATATATAAACTGACTTTGTACAGGAACACAGTAGGGTCAGCTGAACTCTGTGTTCATAAGTTCTTCTTAATTTAGAACCCTTGTTTTGCAAAAGTCTTGTGGAATAATTTTTTTTGTGCTGTTCCCTATATTTATTATATTGATTGTTTGTAAAGAAAGAAATTATTTTATCTAGTGAAAGTTATTTTTAAATGAGTATTAGAAGACATGAAAAAAGTGAGATGTGGATGTGTGTGGGAAGTTCACTTTTTAAATGAAGGGAACAGAGAAAACAAAAATACAGTAAGAAGGCCCGTGTTTATGGTTGGTATTTGTTGTTGTTGTTGTTTATTTTTCAGAAGCAGATGCCTGTTCTCGGATTGGGAGAGATGGAAGGATTTTCTTTTTCTGATTTTGAGATTGAATAAATAATAATGCAAATAAATAATACTGATTCAGGGATTTTGAGGGAATGAAGCAATTAAGGCTTCAGTGGTAGTGTTCCAAACGGACTCAAGAAATAGATAATTACAAAGTTTTGCTGACAAAGGAACATCAAATTAGAGAGCATTTGTCTGGCATTCATACATTCACTCATTCATTCATCTATTTAGCTCCTTTTAAAAGCCAGTGCTGGTCAAACCTTCCTTATTCTACACAGGAGGAAATCAAGTTACTAAGAAGTCAACTATAAGCATAACGCATATACATTTAAAGTTAAAAAAACTGTCCATTATTGACTCTTGTACAGTTTTGAATTCATTTATGTCTTATTATCACCTCAGATTTAAAGACAGAGAAACCACAGTTCACAAGGCTAGTGAGTTAACTGAAATAATGCAACTGTCAAGAAAAGCTGAGATTAAATTTAGGATCGATGACACCATTCATTTCTTTATCATTTATTAACTTTTTATTGAAGGTTTACTACATGTCAAAGCACAGAACATGCAAAGATGAATAAAATGCATTTTCTACCTTCAAGAAGCTAAAAGGAGACAAGGACCAGTTAATAGTCAATATCACTTAGTGTGATAAATTGTCTCACTGAGCCAGGCAGTGCTTTGGAGGGCAAAGGATGGATGGCTATGTTTCATCAAGAGGCCAGGAAAGGATTCCCAGAAATGGAAGTGACAACTGTGCCAAGAAGTGAAGGTTGAGCAGGAGTTTTCTAGTTTGCATGTGAGGGGAGGGATGCGGAGTATCTCTGGGTGGCTGTTGGACAGTGTTTAGGCAGAAGGGATAGCACATGGAAAGGGCTGGGAGCAAGTGAGAACAAGGCCCAATTTGTGAGGAAAAGAGGGACTTAGGACAATTCAATATGGTTGGAGCATAGAGGTGGAGGTGAGACGATTTAAAAGATATTGCTTAAGGTAATTAGAGTCCTTAAATTTTATTGAGAACCTTAACCTATGTTAGAAAGTTTTGACATTGTTCTATCTGCAGATGGTTAAAAATGGAAACCTTTTAAGCAGGGAGTGATATGATGAGAATATATTACTGAGATCTCTTGTGGCGCTGAAAATTGATCATGTACCTGGTTATCGCAGAACCTAAGCTGGATCACAACATAGTTGTAGGAATCAGAAAATTGGAGAAATATAAAAGAAAATTAGATTATCAAAATGGCATGACTGTAAGATTGATCTGATATGGAAAGCATAGGAGAAGAATCAAGGATAACAGTTTTCTGAGTAGGAGAACCAAATATTTTCTGAATTGGTGTATCTCTTCATGCTTATGTGCCCTCCTGATCCAAGCCACCGTCACCCATCTCTGAACTCCTGTAGGAGTAGCTTCCTGTTTGGTCTATAAACCACTTTTCCTTCTGTTTAATCTTCTCACTTTATCTGGAGTGGCCTTTTAAGAACGTCTGATCGGCCAGGCGTGGTGGCTCCTGCCTGTAATCCCAACACTTGGGAGGCCAAGGCCCAGGGATCATGAGGTCAGAAAATCGAGACCATCCTGGCCAACATGGTGAAACCCCGTCTCTATTAAAATATAAAAAATTAGCCAGTGTGGTGGTGGGCGCCTGTAGTACCAGCTACTTGGGGAGGTGGAAATTGCAGTGAGCTGAGATCGCGCCACTGCACTCTAGTCTGGGCAACGAAAGTGAAACTCCATGTCAAAAAAAAAAAAGAAAGAACATCTGATCATGCCAGTACCTATTCATAACTCTTCAATGAGTTTCTTTTGCTCTTAAAGACCAAATTCTTTAAAATGCTTGCAAGATTAAGCACAGTATCTCTCCAGATGAAATATCAATTATCTCCTTCCCTCTCTGTCACTTAATATGCTTTAGCCAAAAACACCCTCCTTCAGTTGCTAAAATATGCCACAGGTTGTCCAAATGTAATCTAGTTCTAGCAGTACAGTTTGGAAGGAAAACGTATCAGTGGCTCTTGGCCTTTGAGTCTTCAATCTTCCTAGTCTTCATTGAAATCGCTGCCAAACTGATGTTTACTTGTTTCGGGCTTTCGTGTGACACTCTTGAAATTTTAGATTTTTAAACACTGTTGGCTTCCTGGTAAGAAGTGAGACGGCAGGACCTCAGACTATGTCATGCACTTCAGCAGTAGAGAAACTATTAAATGATACTCATCTAACTTAAAGACAAAGATTGAGGCTAACTTGTTCTTCATATTTGAGAAGTTTCAAGATTCTTCCAATTACAGGGAAACTGCTTGTCACTATTCATATAATCATGCTATGAAATCTGTGGAAAACAAAAATTCAGTTTTGGTTATCCTCAAAATTTTTTGAAATGATAAACACATATTCTTTTCCAATCAATCACCCTTTTTCCTCTCTTTTTACACCTACCAATACTTCTTGCTCAGAGGTCTAGTTTTTCCATAACAAGAATCAGTATATAAAACACTGGATCCCAGTAATCAGAGAAAGAATAAAAGGATGAATACATCAGGGTCCATATTTTGGCATTATGTGAGGAAGTACAGTTATCCAACTATATACTCGGGGGATTGGTTCCAGGATACCTGCATGTACCCAGATTCTCCCATACTCAAGTCCCCCTGTGGGTCCTGTGGAGCCCACTTATTGGAATGTTGGACCTCTGTATATGCGGGTTTCTTATTCCAATCACTGTATTTTTGATGCATTTTTGGTTGCAAAAAAATTTGTGTGTAAGTGGACCCTTACAGTTCATACCTGTGTTGTTCAAGGGTCAACTGTATCTGATTAGTTACCTAATGTTATCATATATTGTAATTTTTAAAAATGTATAATTTTATTACCAATTTAAAAACTTTTTATCAGTAGAAGTGTATGTACGTTGCAGCAATTCAATTTTCTTGAATAAAAGGTATCCTTATCAAGGCTATTATTGTCATCCATGCATATATATATGTAGGTGTATATTGTATTAGCTAATTTAATACATAGAAAATAATACCTTTTAAATTATTTAAGATAAAATGTGTTTTTAAATTGCTTTTTCATATGCTTTGGCAATTTTACCAATTGAATTAGAGTAACATATTACAGTTTATACTGACACATATGCTATCTACCAAATTCATACAGAAAATAATTCAACTTTTATAGTTTGTTGGGTTGTAGAATGATTCAGAACATGTTTTAAAATTATCTAATTAAATCACATGGAGGTGCAAGTTATAAAAAAGCCTTCCTGGTTAATATAACAATAGCTAAGTTATATTAACCAGAAATAACACTTCTGAATAAGAAACGGAAAATCTGCTGAAACAACACTAGCATATATCCTCACTAAAGTAACCTCAATTTTGGCTTCCTTGTGTAATCCTATTTTGACTAAATGGACATATCTGGTCAATTTGCATCCGTGGAGTAATAGCCTTAATATTTATGGAAACTTTCACTGAATCCAAAAATACTAAATTGACAATATAAAGACCAAGGCAAGCATCGTTTTGTACCACAGAAAAAATATGTGGCTTTAAGAAAAGAAAAATCTTTTAAATTTTATGCTGTGCTTTAAGATAGCAAATAGAAAGTGATATTTTTAGAATAAAAATCCTTAAAAGTAAGGGAAAAAGTCATAGAAAGCATCTTGTTTGCCAATATTCCTTGGAAAATTTATTTGATAATCTGAGTTAGTAGTTAAGTCTCCAGAAACATTTTATTTTTCATTAAATCTTGTTTTCCTTCTGGCCATGTACATTATTAAATAGCATCTCCATGCTATGATTATATATTTAGTCTGCTGATTTCAGAACCAAAATTTTAAAAATACCTTTTCTTGGCATTTTTTCCCTAAAGTTTATTATTTCTTCTCTCTTCCACTTTCTGCATTTATATATTTTTCCTTGGCTTGGCTTCCTGGCAAACTCCTTTTCCTTGCTTTTTGCCTCCTCTTGCCTTTTTTGCGGTAAAATAATAGTCTTCATGGAACAAATTGTAAAATTGTATTTAGATGTAGGATTTGGACAAGGCTGCAATAAAAAAAGAAACCTACCACATAATAATAGCAAAGGGACATACGACACATTTATTTTCCATGAGGAGTGCTTTGTTATTCTATTTTTATCAGTTCAGTAATCTGTGATGATAAATAGGGTAATTATACTAAAATTACCACTCCTTGGAAGTACTCTCTGCTCAGCCTCACCACCTCCCTTCCTTACCCATTGCTTTTTTTCCAAAAGACTCCTGATAGAGTTCAGATTATTTAGAAGCACATTATTTAGCTTCAAGGATATAGATAGAAAGTGATCGAGAATCTCTATGTCTCTCCCAGTTTAAAAGCGTCACACCCTCACTACATGAAGTGATATTGTTTAGACTCCTGTGTTATACGAATGAGGAAAAAAAGAAAATTCAGTGTGAAACTTTCTGGGTAAACTAGTGTGATATGATAAGCATGGAGTTTCCCCAAATTCATCCTCCAGGGATCACACGGTGAGGGTGGGGAGATATGTGAGGATGCTCATATAGGATTTATTCCTTCTGGATATGCTCATACCCTTGCCTTTGTGGCTATCACCCTTACCCACACCCTCATCCTGGGTTTTGGTTGGTAAATTACTTTTTTAAAAAGTACCTATTGTTTAATTTTTTGAAATATTCGTTTTAAAAAATCTTTTATTTTTGATTTGAGGTACATGTGCAAGTTTGTCATACAGGTAAACTTGCATCATAGGGATTTGTTGTACAGATTATTTCATCACCATGGTACAAGGCCTAGTATCCAATAGTTACTTATCCTACACTTCTCCCTCCTCCCACCCTCTACCCTCAAGTAGGCCACAGTGTCCGTTGTTCCCTTCTTTGTGTTCATGTATTGTCATCACTTAGCTCCCACTTATGAGTGAGAACATGCAGTATTTGGTTTTCTGTTTCTGCGTAGTTTACTAAGGATAATGGCCTCCAGCTCCTTTCATGTTTGTGCACAGGACATAATCTCGTTCTTTTCTGTGGCTGCATAGTTTTCTGTGGTTTATATGTACCTCATTTTCTTCACCCAGTGTACCATTAATGGGCATTTAGGTTGATTCTATGTCTTTGCTATTGTGAAGAGTGCTGCAATGAACATACAAGTGCATGTGTCTTTATGATATAACAACTTATATTCTTTTGGGTAGATACCCAGTAATGGGTTTACTGGATCAAATGGTCTTTCTGTTTTTAGCTCATTGAGGAAATGCCACACTGCTTTCCAGAATGGCTGAACTAGGTAAGTTCTTTCTTTATCTTCAAGAGTTCTGTGGTTTGAATGTTCCTCCAAAACTCATGTTGAAATTTAATTGCCATTGTAACAGTATTAGGTGGTGGGAACTTTAAAAGGTGATTAAGTCATAGGGGAATCTGTCCCCATGAATAGATTAATGCTGTTATCTTGGAAGTGAGTTTTTTTTGTAAAAATGAGCTCCCTTGCATGCATTCTCCTTCCATGTGATGTCCTCTGCCAGGTCCTGATGCAGAAAGAAGATCTTCACATGATTCTGGCAACTTAATATTGAACTTCCCAGCCTCCAGAACTGTAAAAAATACATTTCGTTTACTCATAAATTACTGCATCTGCTATAGCAGTGGAAAGTGGCTAAGACAGAGAATTACATCAAAAACTTCAGAGATTCCTTCCCTGGCAACTTCCTTTCAATCTAAATAGGCACCCCTTCTGGGTATATTTTATCCTTACTGTCATAGCATGTTGTGCATATTTGATTATTGCTTTTAGTCATTGCTTTCCTTGCCTGACTTCTGAGTTCTAATTTGTGCTTTAAAATTATGTTGACTAAATGGATTATGAAGTATATACTTATATTGGAAGCATAAAGAAAAGAAGCTTCACTTAAAAGCTATTTCTAAATTATTTGGCAAAAGAGCATTATTTGCATAATGGTACTAACAGGTATGTTTTTCATATGTGTTTATTTTTTTAAACATTTGAAAATTGAGATGTTATGTAGATTATATTGTCTTTTTTGGGAAGGAGGTGTTAAGACAGTATAAGTGAAAGAAACAATAACTTTAAATTTTATAAAACAAAGTCTAGGGATTAGCAACATGCCTCAATACAGTATTGCTACACTGCCTTTGGCTTTTGAAACCATCTTTCCAGTCATTTGATTCTAAGATACTTTAAATTCACGATCTCATGTATAACTTTAAATTCACGATCTCATGTATAGCAGGGTTCTTTTTTCAGAGCGTTTTATATACTTCCAATTGACCTCCACGGTCCACAGTGCAGAAAAACTGAGGTCAGGGATACATAATAGTCCAATTCCAATGAGATGGGTCATAATTTAGTCTGGAGAGCCTGATCCTGGTGTCTTCTCAGTGTTAGTGGCTGTGGGTATTATGTGTAACTGTGTTATAATAAAAACAAGACTGTGACACCGTTGAATTAATTAGACGAGATTATAATTAGAAATGAAAGCTCTTCAGCTTTGCTAACTGCTAATGGTAGAAAATGAAGTACAATATATGTATACACCAAGCTTTGATGAGCTTTGCTTTTGATTAATTAGCAGATTTTAAAGTCTTCCATAATGTGACAGCTATTCCATTGATCCCCTTGATTAAGAATCGTGAAAGTAAAAGGGATTCTTCTTCACTTTCATGACTGAATCCCCTTGAATTGTCCAAACTGCTCTGATAGCTGAACTGAATAATATTGGCCATGTTACATGTGCTATTCAGTATGTGTATATATATTCATGTGAGGTATGCTTACTCAAATTTTTGTTTTACTTTTATTTGGGTATTAAGCAGAGAAAAATAGGATAAAATTAGTGGGAAGGGGCAATTACTTTAAACTTACTTTAAATACCCCATCAAGTGTCATGCAGAGAGTAGATTTAATTATTTGTTACTATTGACAACCCATTTGACTTATCACATTTATTCACTGAATGCTTATTCCAGCATGAGGCACTGTGAGGAAGACTGACATGTATTAAAATTTGCAACAGCTGAGAAACCATGCATTATGACTGTGTGATATTTCTCAAGGAAATCTATCCTGTAATAAGATTTCACATAATTGTATTTACCCTTTTTGCCTCAATACAAGATATAGAGAAATAATAAAAGAAAATACACGGGGAGTCATAAGTGAACCATGTATGAATGTTAGGGTCTGTCTTTTCGCAAAGGTAGCAGCAACAGATGCTAGAAAAAAGTGATGAGAAGAAAAAAGGTACCTAGCCGGGAGAGTTCTCAACCAAACATGTGATCTGTTCTACGTGAAGATAACTCTGGACCTCAGCCTGCCACGTGGTGTTTATTATCCTTAGGCAGGGACACCAGAAGTTCTGTAATTATTCCATTTTGGAAAGGTGGGACTCAAGGTAGAAAAGGGTGTTCAAAGTGATGGGCAGCTACCAGTGTCTATGTCTTCCCATAAACCGCTGGATAACTTACTTTCCTCCCTTTCTTCCTCCCTTCCTCCCTCCCTCCATGCCTCACTTTTTTTTTCACTTCCTTTACTCTATCTTTTGTTCTTTCTTTACTTCTCTCTTAATTCTTTTTTTCCTTTTTCTGTCTTGTGCTCAGTCATGTTAGCTGGTGTCTTTGTGAAACCATATTAAAATGTTGCAATACAGAGAATGATAAAATGGTATAAGAGAGTATAATTTTAAATTCCAGCATTTTAGAAATGGAGAAATCTGTGGATTGGTTTAAATTTTATAAAGGAAACATTAAACGAAGTCTGATTATCCTTCAGTGGTTGAATGCTTATTTTTCATAAAGTAAGTGTTATCTTGGTGAAAGCAAATAAATTATTCATAGTGGTCGTTCTAATTCTTCTGAAAATGTCATGGGCAATTTGAGTTCTGTATAACTGTAAATACTTCATTTGTTACTTTAAAGACTTAAGAAAATGTTTGCCTAGCAGTTCTGACATAGCAGAAATTATTGATTCAGCTTCTGCTTGACACCTACTTGGGAGTAAATAACATTTTACTCTCTTCAGTGAATAATATTTTATCATATATGTTTTTAAATATATAAATGAAATGCCAGGCTGCTTTGAATCAGTGGCAAAGAAATTTTAGGTACAGAGTTTTTTTAAAAAGTTCTAACATCTGGTAAGTCGGTTGAAGAAAAATATAAATTCCCTCTTTTTAAATAAAATATCACCAGTTTATGCAGACAATATGGAATTTAACACAGTTTCCAATATAGTAGATTCTTAAAATTCTAGACAGAGAAAACGTGGTAAACTATAAAAATATATGACCTTTCCTTTCTTTTCTTCTTCTTTTTTATTGCTCAAAAGTAAAAACATATCATTAAAGTGGGGTCAGGGTCGTGTTAATTACTAATTTGTATCCTGCTATGGGTAAGCTGTACAATTTTACAGAAACTACATATCAGGAATAAAATATCCTATGCTGTTAACCATAGTATAAGGATACAATACCTTCAGTGTACACAGTTAGAAATTTCTCAAGACTACACATAATAATGTTTGGTACTATTAAATTATGAATACTGAAGAAAAAAGTCAAGTTTTGTTTAAAAAAAAAGCAACCAAGTCTCCTTTGCAAAATAGTTTTCGTTTGTAAAAATTCACTTTCCTCCCTTCCTTTAACGATTATTTCTATAGCAAGAATTCTGAACATTGTAAATATGGTTCTTTTGAATATTTATTTGAAACTGCAATCTAAATGAAGACAATGTACTCTACGTTATTGCTAATGATTTCTTTTCCCCACTTGGAGACTTGATTCAGAGGAATTGCAAATGCGTTTTGAAACTCACACTCTATTTCTAAGTCAAGCAACTAAGCAAAAAACAAAGCTGAGATGTGAAGCCAGCAGTCACTGGGACCCAGGGCACTGGCTCTGTCCAGGAGTATCTGCTGCTTTATGCTCTAGGATTTCCTCCTCTGCAGCCACACCCTCAGACCATTTTCCAGAAAGCCAGGATGCACATGTGACCTCCACCTTTGTCCCTACCCTGACCCTTTTCCTCTTCTTTCTTCCTCCAGCAATTTGGAGAGGGATTGTGTTTATGACCTGATTTCCTCCTCCTCCTTCTCTCACTACTGCTCCTCCTCTTCCTCCTTCCTCTTCCTCCTTCCTCTTCCTCCCTCCTCTTCATCCTTCTCTTCCCTCTTCTTCCTCCTCCTCCCTCCTCCTTCTCTTCTTCCTCCTCTTTGCTGAGTCCTTTACTTCATCATGGCAAGCAGCCCAGGTCTTGGGGAGTTGGGTGCTTTTGCCTCTCTTTGAGATTCTGGACTTAGATTTCTGACAGCTGCCCTACTACCCTTCCCCAGCATGTATAAGCTAGAGTTGTCCTTTCTCTTTTTAATCTTATCTCTGCGTGGTGAGGAGAAGGTAGCCGTTCTGACTCCACTGCCTAGGTGTTAATTAACAGAGTAAATTTTTTTTTTAAATGAAAATAGAAAAACTTTTGAAGGAGGGGACTTTATATGGATATGAATTTGGACAGTGTTTCTGAGCACCACCACCTTCTCCCAGAGCACAGTGTTTAATAATCCATAGCCTCTATGTTTCCATGGAGCCCTTAGTTAGATATGTGGTTGACTCAGATGATTCTTCCTCTGATCTTTAGTCTATTAAAATTGACAACAGCCGGAATCATGTTTCTGAACTTCAAAGCAATGATAAAAGAGAATAACTTGGGTTTACAACTCTTCTTGTTCCATACGAGATTAATGTTAATATTTTTTCATATCATGAGAATATGTAGACAGTATACCTGTTGAGTTAATTTCTAAGCAAGACCCTTGAGAAAGGTTTACTGTCTGTCCTTGCTAGTGGAGGGCCAGGACATCCGAGGCACCATATTAAGCTGGATGGCTCCTACTAACTTAGCTCATTGATCAGCTTTACTTTAGTGAAGGGATCATCTCTGCCAGCTAGTGCTTTGCACATATGTAACAGGTTTTGGGAGTGGTTTACATGGTGTATATGTGGGTCAGTCTCCTAATACCTGAATTTTGTATTGCGAATGCAATTCATGTTGTTTTAGAATTCTGAATGGAGGAAAGATAAAAGTGAATTTGTCTAAGCCTAATCTCCTGCAATCTGATCTCTTAGAAAGAACTGCTTCTTGCAAGGTACCATGGAAAGCAGTTATGACTTTACGTTTCTGGTACTAGCAAGCCACTGAACTTGGTACACAGCTTCCCCATCATGCCAAGGCAGGGGCTCGTGCATTCCTGACCAGAATCTTGGTATGACGAGTCCTACTACAAGCTTCCTATGCCTTCTAGCTCAAATTTTAAGGCTTGGATGCCTGATTATATGAAGGCCTGCCTAATTTTCAGCCCCAAAGAGCTGGACACAAGATTTTGCCATGTCACACAAGTCTTAAAAACTCCTCAGTACCACACATCTTGGGGGCATCTGGCTTCCAGAGTCAGTTGCCTGGTCCTGTGAGATGGCTGTGCATTGCCCTGGAATGTGATGGGGCCAGAGACAGGATTCCCTGCTACTGATCCTGAATCCATAAGCTTTCTCCAGTGAACACTGCTCCAGAAGTTAGATATATGCCCTGTTTGGCTGATTCCTTCTTTGCACAATGATATTCAGGTTGCTTTACAACTTTGTTGTGTAGGATGTTGCTGAGATAAATTCAAATGGTAAATAGCTTCTTGAAAATGAAGCAGTTGGTTCAGGTTTTTCTCCAAGTGGTTGAGTCCCATTAAACTCAACCTATATGATACAGAATGCACTAGGTTTGTCTTAAGGTAATAACAGATCTTGCTTTTAGTCTTGAGGGGAAAATATGACCTATTACCTAATAATAATAATGAAAACTATATGGAGTAAGGGAAGTATACATGAAGTAAGGGAAAATCTAAAAGGTCTTATGAGAGTCATAGAGGGAAAAGAAATTAATTTTATTAGCAGATTCTGATGAGGCTTTTTAATGGCTTTAAGGATGAATACAATTTAGGTTCTTAAAGACCAACTAAATGTCCTTCTACCTGGGAGTAAGAAAGCAGAGGGAAATAAAGTAGAAAATGAGCTTGGCTGGAGTGGATGCTTATGGGACACATAGTAGAAAATTGACTTTGTAAGACAAGTAGCATCAAGACCATAGATTGCCTTAGATGACCAGCTACATAATTTAAATTTTATTATAATCAGTCTCCAGGAAGATTAATCTGGCAATAATGTGAAAAGATTTTGGCTTAGGACGATCTGTTCCAAGGCTGACACAATTCAGGTGAAAGGTAGCAACTTGTCAAGCCTCTTGTTTTGAATAGAGGAAAGCACTAACAGGAATCTAAAAGAAAACTACATGGAAGGATATGAGAGGCATTGTTTGACATAGTGAGGAAAATATATGACTAGATTTTACCAGGACAGTATAATAGTGGCCATTATCAGAGTTAATTCTACAAGTAGTATGAATATACTGCACACTAACAGTGTGCCTTGGAGAGCCGTTCTGACTTTGTGCTTATACAACTTGAATTTGTGGTACTGAAAATTTACATAAATAAATGGGTCAACAAACTTGGTTGGACCCCCGCTCCCACCCCAACCCCAGTTCATAGGCACTCATCACAAAAGACATTTGCCTTTGCAATTTTACTTATTATTATGAGTCTAGTTGCTTCCAAAAAGAATTTGATGTACTTATGATTAAAGACAAACACATGATTAAAATCAGGTAAAGGCTCAATCAAAGTCACTGTGATTCAGAGCAAAGTTTCTCTCTGTGTTTTCAGGTAGCCAAGACAAACACTGTTATGAAAAATTACAGATTTGTTAACAAATTGTTGGATAAAATTTTTCTCTGGCCCTGAATGCTATGGGATCTATACGGCCCATTAAAAAGGCTCATTTGAACAAAAATGGACAGTACTATCAATCTAAGTTTCCCTAGCATGTAAAAAGGCTTTTCATCAAATTACTCCACCCAATAACCCTTAACGAAAATCAACGAAGAAGAGTGAATTATAATTCTGCAAAACCATTTCTGTGAGAAATTGGAACAGTTCATATATAAATTTTATTAAACACTTCATATATAAATTTTCTGGTGGCATGATTTGGTAAAATAATGAAGCTTAAGGATATTAGCAATACTTGCCAAAATGTGATTCTCACTAGCATTGCTTATAACACATGGTGAAAATAAGGACTTTTGGGAGGCCGAGGCGGGTGGATCACGAGGTCAAGAGATCGAGACCATCCTGGTCAACATGGTGAAACCCCGTCTCTACTAAAAATACAAAAATTAGCTGGGCATGGTGGCACGTGCCTGTAGTCCCAGCTACTCGGGAGGCTGAAGCAGGAGAATTGCTTGAACCCAGGAGGCAGAGGTTGCAGTGAGCCGAGATCG
>PVKV010021821.1:0-36737 GCA_004027835.1 Alouatta palliata | reverse complement strand
GGTGGAGGTAGGGGCTGCTGGAAAAGAGCTGCTGCGGGGAGGGGGAGGGCATGCCAGGGGCTCCCCCACCCCAGGTCATTGGGGTATATGTGCCCCCAGAGGAGGGTGGAGTAGTGAGGAGACCCTGGGCCTGTCACCTATGGGGGCAGCTCTGCAGTGAGTTTGTAATGTCTTTCCAATGAAGGACAGTAGTCCCCCTCCCAACCTGTCCTCTCCTGAGGTCCTGAGGCCTCCGTCTCTCTCTGCAACACAAGGGGCCCGACCTCAGTGACATTTTGGAAGGAGCACAAGGTTTGAAGTCAGTCTTCAGATCCTGACTCTGCTACTTACTGGTTTGTGACGTTGGCCTGAATTTTCTCATCTGCACTACAGTAACAGTAATAGCAAATTCTGCTTCCCACATCTGGTGAGGGGGTACAGTTCACTCTTTCATTCGACACAAATTTGCTGAGCACTCTCTAGGTATAAAACAGACATAAATCCCTGCCCTCATGAAGTCTGTGAACTGGCGGGGGATAGTCAATAAATCAGATTGATAAGCAAAATTGATGATCGATCAGATGTTGATCAATGCTAAGGAGAAAAGGAGGCCGGGAAGGAGACGCTGAGTAGTGGTGGTAGTTGGGGTGGGCGGGAACTGCAGTTTTAGGGTGACAGGAAGGGCCACACTGAGGAGGTGACGTTTGAGTAGAAACCTGAAGGTGGGGCCAGGGAGGAAGCCGTGGAGATGTCTGGGAAAAGTAACCAGGCAAAGGAGACAGCAGGTGCCCAGGCCCTGGTGGACTCCTGGCAGCAGTCTGGGGACTGGAGTGCAGGGAGTTGGGAAGTGTCAGGAGGAGCAGCTGGAGAAGAAATGGGGTCTCGTGATCATGGGAGGGCTTTGTCCTTTCCTGAGTGAGGTGGGAGGAGGCCTGATTTGTTTCGACAGACTGCTCTGCACTGAGGGGAAGAGACGGGGTGGAGGCGGGGAGAGACCACGAGGAACCCACTGTGATAACCTTGACCAGAGAGGATGACCATCTGGGCGGGAAGAATGACAGCGGAAGACCAGGTAATGTCTGGTGGTAGTGAGGTCATTCTGGGTCACATGTGGACATGCCATCAAGTCATGAAAGCGCCACCTGGTTAGAACATTACTCTGCTTTTGGTTGGTTTCCAGCCTTCTGGAAACATCCAGGATGTCTATAGTTGGTGCTTGTAGGACTTCAACACCTCCACCTTCTGCAAACCTTCTCACCTTAACCAAAAATACATTGCCTTCTATTTGTGAACGTTGAGACAGGGTTTTCTCTTAAGGTACCAGGAGAAAAGTGCCTTTTAAAATAAACTTTTTAAATAGATAAGTTGATTTAAAGAATAATATAGATCACGTGATGGTTTGAGAAAACTCACGAGGTGGGTCTTGAATGATGGCAGTTTGGGAATCTCTGGGCTAAAGTGGGGGCTCATTTTCAGCTGTGCATGATGCCCGTGGCTCACAGACACTGCTGTGCCAAGGCCCTGGGGTTCTCAGCCGTGCCATGTGCTCCAGGCACCTACTGGCCCTTGAATCTGAAAATCACCTCCACAATCCAACCTTGCTCCACTGACCCCTCCTCCCATCCTGGTAACTACAGGTGCTATTTCAGAGGCAGCTGAAAGATTAAGAGCTGGGAGATGGGGCTTCAGGCCAGACAACACTGACTCTGAAAGCAGGGGCTGGATCTCCCAGCTACGCCTTTGTAACAGGGCCCGAGAGCCTTTGTCACCTGCTCCAAAGGAGGGTCCTGGCGGGAGTGGGAGGGGAGGAGGCTGGGAAGAGTGTGATCGCCATGGCTGTCAGTGCCCCTGAGCCAGCCTCCTGCTCTCACCTGCCCCAGCCTCCTGCTCTCACCTGCCCCAGCCTCCTACTCTCACCTGCCCCAGCCTCCTGTTCTCACCTGCCCCAGCCTCCTGCTCTCACCTGCGCCAGCCTCCTGCTCTCACCTGCCCCAGCCTCCTGCTCTCACCTGTGCCAGCCTCCTGCTCTCACCTGCCCCAGCCTCCTGCTCTCACCTGCCCCAGCCTCCTGCTCTCACTTGCCCCTTGGGAGCTGAAGCATCGTCACATTTTCTTAGCTCTCTCTTCAATCTCAACTTGCCCTTTCTCCACATGCGGCCGATAGATCATCCTTAAAGGGTGGCGTGAGCTAGGAGGGAGGGAGGCCAGGAGTGGGCCAGCCTGCAGGGACATCCCCAGGAAAGAGGTTTCCTTTGGCCCCGGTACAGCTGTCTGGTGGCTCCAATCAAGAAAGATGGATCAGGCCAGCCCCCCATCCAGCTCACGGCTGGCTGGGGCCCTCTGGCCCTGCTCAGTACAAGTACGGTCCTGCCAGATCAGCCTAATCTGGGGCTGGTCATACCCAGCAGGGTTATTGTCGCAGCTCTGGCCCCACTTCCCTACCCATTCATTCTGTGCCGTTTGCTCACTGGGGTCCCATTCTGGCCACTGTCCTGCTGGGCGCTTGCCCTGGACCCCGAAGGCCTACAGATCTGGATTCAGGGAGAGTGCACTGAGCTTAGCTCCTCCTACACTCCAAGCAAGGCTCTGGGTGCAGCGACAGCACAGACAGGAGTCTGTCTGGCTCCACAGACAGCACCCTTTAAAAAAGACTCTTCCAGGACTCCAGCACTGTCAGCATCTCCGCTAGAATCTGACCAGGCCAGAGAAGACCGAAGCGGCCTGGCCAAACCGCTGCCTGCCTGTCCTTGCTGTCCAGCTGATGTCCCTGGGCCCAGCCCCTGGCCTCCCTCAGGGTCAAAGTCCCAGGGTGGTCCTTGATCCCCTGATGGATTCCACCTGGGATGCTCACATCCCAGAAGGACCAGGAGGACAGCTGCCCGCGCAGGGGCATCCCCGTTGACCCCTCTCCTGCTGTGTAAGTTCCCCCATATCTGCCACTCCAGCCAGCGCCATTTCTAGCCCTGGCTCTGCCATCGGCTTACTACATTACCTGGGGATGCACAGGAGTAGGGATGGGCCCTGGACAGACGCATCAGCTCAAAAACCCCAGGCTGACTGGCCTGGCCTCCCCAACCTTATTCTAATCTTTTTCTGGGGCCAGCTCCGGCCAGTTACTGAGGTCCTGGATGGCTTCCTGGAACGTGTCTTAACCAGATTTTGTAAAATACACGGGGAAGGAGGGGCGCTGTTCCTTTCCTGGCCCTAGAACTTGACCTAGGAGGCTGGGTCGGCAGGGAGCAGGGCTGCTCAGGGAGGCTGCCCTGCCAGCTATGTGCCCTTCACTTTCGGAGAGTGGGTGCCTGGCTGCCAGCCAGCTTTTTCTGGGCGTTGGCTGAAGGACCTCACTCTCCTTTGCCCTCTTCCTCTGGGTTAGCTGGGAGACAATGTCACATTTCTAGGGTGTTCTGGAGCAGGAGCCCCCCTCCCCTAAGGAATGGGGGTGCACCAAGGCCAAGAGGCTGGGCAGTGGGGCTGCGACAGGGGACTAAGCCCAGGATGGGGCGAGCGTGGGAGCTGGGGCGTGAGCAGCAACGGAGTCCTCACCACAGCACCCAGGTCCCAGGGCCAAGGGGTCAGACGTTAAGGCACATGTCAAGGGCATGCAAAGGAAATAGGTCCCAACTACAGCCCATCTGGGTGGGAAGTCCTGGGTGGCCCCGGGTCCATGGCAGATCACTTCAGCTAAAGTAACCCCTTAGTCCAGCTCAGGTAGAAGCTATTTAAACCAGGCGTTTCTAAGGGGCTGATGTGCTAATACACTTTAGTTCCAGGCACCTTCGCAACACCTAAATTGGAAAGATCTCAGATGTGATGATGATTCCGTTTGTTTGGTTTTTTTTTTCTGAGACAGAGTCTCACTGTGTCGCCAGGCTGGAGTGCAATGGCGCGATCTCAGCTCACTGCAACCTCTGCCTCCTGGGTTCAAGCAGTTCTCCTGCCTCAGCCTCCCGAGTAGCTGGGACCACAGGCACCCGCCACCATGCCCAGCTAATTTTTGTATTTTTAGTAGAGACGGGGTTTCACCATGTTGGCCAAGATGATCTCGATCTCCTGACCTCGTGATCCACCTGCCTCGGCCTCCCAAAGTGCTGGGATTACAGGCGTGAGCCACCGCGCCCGGCCTGTTAGGTTTTTCTTTAAGACTGAGTCTTGTTCTTGTCACCCAGGCCGGAGTGCAATGGCGTGACCTCGGCTCAGTGCAACCTCTGCCTCCCCAGCTCAGGTGATTCTCCTGCCTCAGCCTCTCGAGTAGCCGGGATCACAGGTGCCGGCCACCACGCCCAGCTAATTTTTGTATTTTTTAGTAGAGATGGGGTTTCACCATGTTGGCCAGGCTGGTCTTGAACTCCTGGCCTCAGGTGATCTGCTTGTCTCAGCCTCCCAGAGTGCTGGGATCACAGGCGCGCCTGGCCAGATGTGACGTTAATTCTAAGGAGCAGAAGATTCTAAGAGTAGAAGATTCAAAAAAACAGATTGGAAGAGTACAGGAGTAAAGCTTCCTAACTCTTGAGGCCCCAGTGGCCCTGGCTTGCTGGCTTGTGGCGGGGGGGGGGGGGGGGGGGGGGGGGGGGGGGGGCCGGGGGGGGGGGGGGGGGCGGGGCGTACTTCCCTGGGCTTCAGCCAGGGCATGGGAAGAGTCAGCATAAGATGTTGACTATGTTGCCTTTGAGCTTCTAATGTTTCTGAAGGTGAGGCACCGATTTGTTTGGAAAGTGTGGCCTCTGTTTGCTGCAGGGACAGAGCCATTTTCCTCCTTTCCGTGGCCTGGGCCAGGCCTGCTGGGAATCGGCTTTGGGCCTGTGCTCTCTGGGGTGGGGGGGATGTGGCCACAGCAGGCTTGTTGCTTCTAACGAGGAGTGAGGAGCGACTCCGCCCAGGGCAGCTTTACTTGCCTGCCAATGGGGCAGGGGCAGGAGGGGTGAGGGGCCTGGGTCAGGGACGCCTAGTCTCTGCTCACCTGTGCCTGGGCCCTCCAGACTCTGGGGAGAGGGCCAGCACTGCCTCCCGCTTGGCTCCTTTGTCTTCACCCCTACGGAGACCCCCAAGTCTCCAGCGGCATCTGCTAGGGACAGGTAGGGATAGCGGGAGAAGGGAGGGACTCGACCTCCTCCTGTCTGCTCCCGCATCTCCCTTACCTGCCTAGACCCCCCAAATCAGATTTTTTAGGCTCTAACTCCTGTCCTCTCCTCTCCCCAGAAACCCCCAAAGGTGACAGGGAATGCACCTGCTACCTTACATTCCACCCTGAGGAGCTTCTCCCACAGGTCCCCCGCTCGAGTGAGTTCAGAGTGCCCTGAAAGCAGGAATCCCAACTTCTCCTTTCTAGAGCATTTTATCAGAACACAGGGTGTTACCGCCCATGGCTGCATTGTCTAATGGGGAGCCACCCATGTTAGACACATGTGGCTCTGGAGCACTCAAAATATGCCTCATCTGAATCCAGATGGGCGGTGAATATAAAATACATGGCACTTTGGGAGGCCAAGGCAGGCGGATCACCTGAAGTCAGGTGCTCAAGACCAGCTTGACCAACGTGGTAAAACCTCATCTCTACTAAAAATACAAAAATTAGCCAGGCGTGGTGGCTCATGCCTGTAATCCCGGCTACTCGGGAGGCTGGGGCACAGGAATCGCTTGAACCTTGAGGCGGAGGTTGCAGTGGGCAGAGGTGGCATCACTGAACTCCAGCCTGGCTGACAGAGTGAGATTCCATCTCAAAAAAAAACCCCAAAAAAAACAAAAAAACACAAGTACAGTACGTCCTGGATCTCAGAAGCGCAGAACAATCAAACACATGTAATATCTCATTAATAACGTTTAATACCTATTGCTGAAACGATGATGTTTTGGATATAATGGGTTAAGGCAAATCTAGTTTAAAATTCATTGCACTTCTTTTTTGAATGTGGTTGCTAGAAAGTTTAGCTTCCACGTGTGCCTCGTGTGTGTGGCTCATGTCATATTTCTCTGGGCCAGTGTTGATCTAAGGGCAGAGTTTCAGACTTCCCTGAACACAAAGCCGCCTGCAGGATCACTGGGACCTTTCCGTGTTGATCATGTGAGCCCCGGCAGGAGTTTCTGCCTGTTTCCTGAGAGCAAGTTCTAGGGTGCGTGGAGGCCACGTGGCAGGCGTGGCAGAGGCTCCCGAGGAGGGGCTTGAGAGCTCTGCCCGTTCCCCTCCAAGGCAGCCCTTAGCAAGGTCCCAGTGTACCAGGGCCCTTGTGCATAATGGCTCTGGATCAAGCAGGTCCTGGGTTCAAGTCCTGGCTCCACCATCAACTAGCAGGTGGCCCTGGGTGCTCTGTGCCTCAGTTTCCTCCTGCTAAACTGCAGTTAATAGTAGTACCTCCCTCATGGGGTTGTTGTGAGGATGAAATGGGCTAAGGCATGCAGAGAAGTCAGAACGCCTCCGGCACACAGCAAGCGTTCAGCACACACAGCTGGCAGGTGGGTGAGCTTGATCTGGGTCACTCTAAGGAGGGAGGAGATAGGAGGTGGTGGCTGGGGCAGGGAGGCTTGAATCTCAGTGCTCCCCATTCACATGAGCGTGACCAGAGCCTCGGTGGCCCAGGGTCAGGGTGGGGTTCCAGTGAGCATGTGCTTTCTCCTGGGAAGCTGAGCGGAAGACTGGAGTTCTGGGCTGGCCTGGTCGGCTGGAGAAGGTGACCTTGAGGCTCAGCAGGCGGAGGCAGGCCAGGCTGGTGAGGGGCTAATAGCTGGAGGACCCAGGAGCCTCGGCTCTGCCAGACCCTCTGAAAGCCTGGTCTTAGCACCGCTGGAAATGCTTAAGCTGGGATTTCAGTTTAATTACATATTGATTAAATGGAACAAAGGCGTGGGGGCTCCAGGGAGCAGGCTCAGTGAGTGCCTGATAGAATCTGAGTCCTGCTTTTCCCTGCCTCCCACTAGCTTAGAGCCTCGGAGCTGTCCCTGCTGGGGAGGCCCAGGCTTTGCCTGAGCTCCGCGGACATCACAGGTCCTGCCTGAAACAGAGAGACGCAGCAGGTGGCCCTTGGCCACACAGAGCTGGGTTTGCTTGTCTGCTTCAGTGCCCAGCACATCCATCTACCTACCAACCCAAACTCAGATCAGGCCTGGAGACAAGCCCGTGACCTGGCCAAGGTCATGTCCAAGGTCAGAGGCAGATGTGGGACTTGTCCCCAAAGACAGTCCGATTCAACAAGTATTTATGGAGTGCCTACTCTGCACAGGTTCTGCTCTAGGCACTGGGAAGTGAGTGGGCTGTGGTCCCTGTCCTTTTTCGTGGTACTCTTGACCCGACTGGGGGACCAGGATAGTCTTCCTGAGGAAGTGACATCTGGCTTGAGGCTTAGGGGACAAGAGAAGGCAGCCAGGTAAAGGCAGGGAGGGAGGCAGAGGATGGGAAAAGCATTCCAAGGAGAAGGAACAGCATGTGTGAAGACTCAGAGGCAAGGGGGGCACTTTGGTGGGCCAGGGGAGGCTGGAGCAGGGAAACTTAGGCAGAGTGTGGTGGGGTGGAGCTGGAGGCATGAGGCGAACCCATCGCCAGGGGCATACAGTGGACACAATGGGCATCACGCCACTTCCCTGCCCTTCTCCCAGCAATGCCGTTTGGAAAAGTGACCTCCAATCATGGGAGGTCATGTTGCCAAATTGGTGATTCTATTCCCTAATCAGTGATTGGCTCAGGAATAGACATGTGACCCAATTATGGCCAATGAAAGGTAAGGAGGAACTACATCTCTGAGCTGCTGAATCAACCAGCCCTGAGGCCCACCTACTTAAGAATTCATGTGTTGTGAGCCAGTACATTTCTTTATGGTGCAAGCCAGTAGCAGCTGGATGTTTTGTTACTTGCAGCCCAAAGCATCCTGACTGATGCATCTGTGTAGACCGTGGTAAGGGCTTTGGACTTCACCTTAAGAGCAATGGGGAACCACTGAAGACTTTTAACATGAAAATATTTTCTTTTAAAAAATATCGCTCCAAGCCAGATGTGGTGGCTCACGCTTGTAATCCCGGCACTCGGGGAAGCCGAGGCGGGCTGATCACTTGAACTCAGGAGTTCAAAACCAGCCTGGCCAACATGGCGAAATACCATCTCTACAAAAAATAAAAAATTAGCTGAGTGTGGTGGCGAGCACCTGTAATCCCAGCTACTCAGGAGGCTGAGGCAGGAGAATCTCTTGAACCCAGGAGGCAGAAGTTGCAGTGAGCTGAGATCCCGCCACTGCACTCCAGCGAGACTCCAACTCAAAAAAGAAAAAAAAAGAAAAAGAAAAATATTACATACATGTTGTGATGATACTATTGTAAATGCATTGGTATTATAGCTATAGACGTTTAAATAAATGATTTTGCTAAAATTAATTCCCCTGCTTTAATTTTGCTTCTTTATGTGGCTACTAGAAATTTAAAAATTTAAAATTAAATATGTGGCTAGCATTATTTTTCTATTGGACAGCATTGCTGTAGGTCAGGGGTGGCAAACTGTGGATCAGCTTCAGACAACAGCCTGTTTTTGTGCAGCCCACAAACTAAGAATAGTTATTATAGATACTACTTTTTTTTTTTTTTTTTTTTGAAACAGAGTCTTGCTCTTTTGCCCAAGCTGGAGCGGTGCAGTGATGGGATCACGGCTCACTGCAGCCTCAACCTCCTGGGCTCAGCCTCCTGAGTAGCTGGGACTACAGGTGGTCACCATCATGCCTGCTAATATTTTTTTATTTTTAGCAGAGATGGGGCCTCAGTATGTTGCCTAGGCTGGTCTCGAACTCCTGGGCTCAAACAATTCCCCCACCTTGGCCTTTCAAAGTGCTGGAATTACAGGCGTGAGTCACCACGCCCAGCTAATCACTACATTCTTGTTTGGTTTGTAAGCAAACAAACCAAAATAAATATGCAATCGAGGCTGTATGTAGCCTAAAACATCTAAAATATTTACTCTCTGGCACTTTACAAAAAATATATACTACTTCTGTGTGAGATTACAAGATGGACAAAGGCGAGGACTTTCGTCAGTTTTGTTCTTCAAGATATCCTCAATGCCTACAGAAGTAAGTGCAATGCTGGGCACACAGTAGGTGTTCAATAAACATTCAATGAATGAGTGAATGAGTGAATGAATGAATGCGTTGCCAAACCTCGCGTGGCTGCCTTTTGTTCCTGTCCCAGCTGCCGCCTCCCCAGCCGGCCTGGCTGCTCCCGAGAACAGAGATGTGCCTTTTCCTGTGAGCCCGCCACACAGCTGAGCATAGGGTAGAGCCATGGGCCGGGAGCAGAGGCAGGAACACACTCAGGGCTGCGTGCTGCCTCCTCCTATCCTTTTAGAGGCCGAGGCCACCGCTGTCCATTCCTGTTGCCAAGAGCCTTGGGGGTAGCGGAGGTAGACAGGAATTCACCACCCCTTAAACCAGAGAAGTCCAGATTCCTCTGAGGGACAGGGCTCTTGACGAACAGAGGGAATCAGCCTCCGCCTGGGGAGGCTGGGGTTTGGGTAGTTTGTTCTTCGGGGTCCGCTTCTTCTCCAGGGAGTCGGTCAGTGACAGGCAAAGTGACTCAGAGCCCCCGAGCCAACCCAGTGAACACGGGGTCCTACCTGTCCCACGCAGGGTGCTGTGGCTTTGATGGATTAGAAGTCAGGACTTGGCCATCATGTTTTCGTGCTTTAAAAAAGTAGATGAGTTTTCTTTTCTCGTTCTGGGTTTTTTAAGGGGGAGGGGCTCCTTTGTGTTTAGCTTTTACATCCCTTGCAATGAAGTTCCATCCATCCACACTGTGCAGTGACAAACGGGGAAAGGATTTCAGTGGCTTTGCTTTGTCCATACACAGGACAGAGAGAAAAAAAGAAGGGAGCCGGGCGCGGTGGCTCATGCCTGTAATCCCAGCACTTTGGGAGGCTGAGATGGGTTGATCACCTGAGGTCAGGAGTTCCAGACCAGCCTGGCCAACATGGTGAAACCCCATCTCTGCTAAAAATACAAAAAATTAGCCACACGTGGTGGCGGGCGCCTGTAATCCCAGCTACTCTGGAGGCTGAGGCAGGAGAATCGCTTGAACCCAGGAGGCGGAGGCTGCAGTGAGCCAAGATCGTGCCATAGCACTCTAGCCTAGGGGATAGAGTGAGACTGTCTCCAAAAAAAAAGATAATGGTGTGAAAACCCCAAGAGGTGCTCAAACAACGGGCAGAGTATTGCTCCCTCCCAGGAGGAAGGCTTGCCCATGTGGACGCTGTGTGATTTAGCGAGCAGTGCAGACTTTGCAATCAGACCCTCTTGTAAGGGGAGATCGCTTAATCTTTTGGGCCTCAGTTTCTTCCTCTGCAGAATGATTTAGGGTGAGGGTCAGAAGTAGTGGGTGAGCGAACAGCCTGGCCGATAAAAGGCCCTCAAAAATGGCCATTGTCATTGATTATCTTTATTCAGGAGACAATTCCCTGCCCAGGCGCCAGGGAAGGGAGAGGCCTAGGCAGTTTCTCTTTGCTTGGAACGGTCCAGAATTTCTCTGTGGCCTGGAGGGCCTCAGTGCATGATGTCTTAGCATGGAGGGGCTGGGGGTGAGGGTTTAGAGGAGGAGGGTCACAGTACCAGCAAGAAAGACAGCAGGAGAAACTGAGAGAGCCGGCTGTTCTCCAGCCTGAAAGCCTCTGCTCCTCCCTCCCACCTCCTTTTGTCCCAGCTCAGAGCTCCTGGAATGTGGCAGCAAGAGACTGGTGGCTTCCTTGTTCTCCTTCCCTCCCTCCCTCCAGTTTATTTATTATTTGTTACATGGGCTGTAATTAAGGAGGAAAAATCTGTAAAAGTTAAGTGATTCTGAAGGTGCCGAGAAGGGACAGGGTAGAGGGCAGGGAGGGAGGTGCAGGGGCCCGTGGCCTTCCTTCTGACTGAAAACTCTTTGGAGAAAGGGTGCCGGAAGGAGCACATGGAATTACCCCTCATTGCCTGTTCTGGAAGCCTAGCTGAAGAAAGCGCCCTACTGTGTGCCAAGCCCTGGAGTAAGATCTGGGCTCTGGCTTCACATAGCGGGTGGGAAGCCTGGTGAGCAAGGCAGACACCTAAATAGGCAAGAACTCTATTGCAGATGACAGAGGGAAGCAGGATCCCTGCTCCAGACCCCTGCTTTCTTCCTGGCTTGCTGAAGAACAAGCTCTCCTAGGCAACTGCTCATGGCGAAAGTGGAGCTTCTTTCAAATTTGTCCAAAACATAGCTTCCCTTATGAGTGGTTCTCTTGGGTAGGTAACAGACCCCAGGGTGGAGACCCCAGGGCTTGGCGCACAGTAGGCGCTTTCCTCAGCTGGACTTCAAGAACAGGCAATGGGGGATAGTTCTGAGTGCTCCTTCTGGCACCCCTTCTCCAAAGGGTTTTTGGCAAGAAGGAAGAGAACAGACCCCTCCAGCCTCCCTCCCTGAGCAGACCTCCTTAGCCAGGCTGGGGTGGGGATGCGTCAGGGAAGCCTCCCTTCCTGAGCAGACCCCTAAGCCAGGCTGGGGTGGGGATGTGTCAGGGAAGCCTCCCTCCTTGAGCAGACCCCTAAGCCAGGCTGGGGTGGGGATGCGTCAGGGAAGCCTCCCTCCCTGAGCAGACACCCTAAGCCAGGCTGGGGTGGGGATGCGTCAGGGAAGCCTCCCTGGAGGAGGTAAATGTGTCACAGGGGTTTGAGGTCTGCTCAGGAGTTGAGCAGTCTGAGGGCAGGGTGAGGGAGAAAGAAATGAATTTCCTGTTGAAGGGAGCACGTGTGTGAGGGCTGGAGACATGTTGGTGCCTGGTGCATCCTGCTGGCTATGTGAGCACATGAATCTCTATGAGGGGCAGAGGAGCCTAGGGAGATGGCCTTGAATGCTGACCTCAGCCACCTGCAGGTGATGGGAAGCCATCTGAGGGGGACATTTATGCCCTGATTTACGGGGAGGGGGGCCTGAGGCTCAGAGAGGTGAAGGCCTTGCCAAAGTCCCCCAGACTGCAGGTTGGGCATGGAGGGCAGGCGCCGACCTCTGCCTCCCCATGATACCCGTGTTAATGACTCTAATTCACTTTGGTCCATTACCAAGTCTTTATTGAGCAGAAGCAGGCGCCAGGGCTATGTGGGTGTGAGGTGCCGTGTGGTCGTCCGGGAGCCCTGCCCCCAGAGAAAATGGCCATCTGATCCTCCCTGGACAGCCATTGGGAGGCTGAGACACGGCCCCCTGCCCCCATCTCCCCACCAGGCTGCAGTGCTCCCAGATGTCTTCCTAGGCTGGTGAAGTCTTCATTCAGGCAGTGAATGGCAGACAAGGAAGTGTGCAGTCCCTGCAGTTGCTTGTGATCTAGCTGCAGCCTGGTCCCTCTTGGGATCCAACCTAGGTAGGCCTTTGGGGACGTGGTGCAGGATTGGGCGGCAGGTCTGGCCCAGCAGACACAACACCGATACCCACTTGGAGGAAGGGTGCAGGGGTGGCCAGAGAAGGAAAGAGTTAACCTGGCATCCAGCTGCCCCCCTTTTAGCTTCCACTGGAAGCTGGCATGGGACTGGGAGGGGGTGCTGGTGGGCTGCTGGTAAGAAGGGAGACCGAGGCTCAGGAACAGGGGTAACAGTGGGAGTCCTAGAGCATAGGAGGACCCCTATGATGAGGAGGTGCTAGCTCCTTAGAATGCCACCTAGCTCAGCTTAGAATAGGAATAACCGTGCATATGTGTGAGACCTCATGACTATGCATGCCAGGAAGAAGCCTAGAGGCTCCAAGGGGCTGGCTCAGCTATGCTTGGGACAAGACAAGGTCCCCAGCCCCAACACCCCTGTGGTCCGAGAACCCTGGCTTATGCAGCTGACAGCTGTTGAAGGAGCAGAAGCCCCAGGTCCTGCCTTGGTTCTGCTCCTGTCTCTGCTGTAACACTGAGCAGATCACTGCCCTGCATTAGGCCTCTACTTTCTCATCTGTACAATGGTGACGAATTTCGGTTTAAACCGCCTCCAGGGGTTGTGCTGAAAGTCAAAGCCAGGCAACAGTCATTACTCGGATTGGATTCTCCTGGAAAGTTTAAGGGGCTTTAAGAGGCAGTTTCCCAAAGAAGCATTGCTACAACGTGAACTCCTTTTCACAGATGCAAAAACGATGGCCCAGAAAGGTGGAGATGCTTGACCAAGGTGACAGTAGTGGATTCTAAGCCTGTGGCCTGGCCCTTGCCCTAGTCGACGTTAGGTCCTTGGACAGGACCGCTTCTCCCCCGCCTGGCACCTGTGTCGTTCCCATCTCTTCGCAGGGCTTTTCTGAACCATTTGTTTTTATGTCTGTACGTCGGGCGGCCCGTGAGCAAGGCTGGCGTCCGCCTGTGAGTATAAAACTGACAAGAGGCGCTGGCGGAGTGTGGAAACTGTCAGCAGAGCAGCCGCCTGTGAAATTAACATGATATCGAAAGCGTCAATGTTTATTTACTGGAAATATCTGGACAGGATGCAAAGCAGGCCTGCAGCTGCTGCCTGGGGGCTGAGGGTGAGGGTCACCCCTGCCCATCCCTCCTCGCCAGCCCCTAGGCACTGCCCGCAGCACCTGCTGCCCCACTGGCTGAGACCCCCACCCTCTTCTTGACTTGCTGAAGAACGAGTTCTCGTGGAGAAAGTGGGGCTTCACTGAAATCTGTCCAAAGTAACCTCCCTCACGTCCCAGAGTTCCAGCGATGGTGTCCAGGAGCCAGTGAATAAGGTGGGGCCTTTCGGAGGCCCACACTCTCTGGCGCCTCCAGGGTAGAAGTCACTACCTGCAGAGTTTACCATGCTGCTCAGCGCTTTCCTCTCCCCAGCCAGGAAGGCAGCTAGTTCTCCGTGGCAGCCCTCCCCCAGCCCCAGCTGATTGGGCCGGGCTGAGACCACTTGACTCAAACTCAGCCAATCAGAGTGTGTCTCATGGGAATTTGAAATCAGGGCACAGAGATTAGGTTAGCTGCAGGGAGCTGAACCGCGAGGTGTGTTGGCTCCGGCAGGGGCTGCCATTTTGGGGTGGTCAAGCTCAGCTGAGTTCAAGCTGATAAATGGAGGAGAAGAGGGGACAAGGAGAAGGGAACAGATATGCAGAGGGAACAGAGAGGAGAGACTTTGCAGCTCCAGGTGGAGATAGACTCAGGTGGTGCTCAGTTTGGGAGAGGGAGTCCTGGCAGTTCATTCTGCAACTGCGTTTCCTAAAATTCCTCTGTAACCTTATATTCAAAGGGCAGTTTGAGAAGGACAGAAATCCGGTGAAACTGGCCTTAAGACAGAGACTGATACCAGGACTGAGGTGACAAGAAATCGACCCTCACCTTCAGATAAGATGTAGAGTTACCTGGGAAAGGAGGAAGCGGGGATCTGTGGTCCGTGGTATGTGACGGTGAAGCTGCTGGTTTTGCTGTGCCCTGTACGTGTTGGGTCCCAGACCTCAGAACCCGCTGAAAGCCAGACTCGGGACCACAGAGAAAAGCAGAATCAGGGGCTCCCCGTAGCCTGACTCTGCCCCTCCCCACATCCTCTGTGACCTGCAGACTTGGCTCTTGGTAGCCCCCAGGGTCACCTGTCCCAGCCACGCTGCAGAGAAAAAACTGATGGTGACATTCTCCGGTTCCAAGCTCCACTATCCCAGGGAAGGATTCTGATTAGCAGTGCTTGAGGCAGGTGCCAATTCCTTGTCCACACATAGCAACAAGGAGATGTGAGTGTCACTGACCAGCTTGGATCAGGTGGCCTCCCCTAGACCAGGCCATGCCCAAGGTAGTGGGTTGCATGAGAAGACAGCAGTTCCTATTCATACTGTATGATTTGGGTGGTGGGGCAAGGAGCACCGCAGGGGCCCTTCTGAGCAGACACACACACAGTATCCACTCCTCTGTGGCACAGAAGTCTGGGGAGGTCAGGCCTGCTCCTACCACCTACTGCTCTCAGGAAAAGCAGAGGGGACTGCTTGGCCTCTGTTGATGACAATGGCGCAGGGTTGGCTAAAAACTTAGTATCCTCCCTGATTGGCTACCTAGAAGTTTTCATTGCCCTTGGGCTGACTTCCTCCCATGATTGTGTGGCAGGTGTGTTGATGATGGGTAAAGCTACCACTTAGCCCAATGTCCCCCAGCTGGCTTGCTGGTAAGACTCACCAGGGATCCTTTTTAGACGTTTTGGTTCCCAAGCGCTGGACTAAGTCTGGGAATGGGAATTCTGACTTTGTCTCCTCTATGGCTGGCCAGGAAACCCTGATTTAGGCCATGGAGGGTGAACCTCTCACTCAGTCTGAAGTAAGACCCAACTGGAGGAACGAATGACATTTGCAGTGTGGACTTGGCTACCAGGAGGCGTTTAAAGCAGTGGAATGTACCCTGGCTGCACATTAGAATCGCCTAGGGAATCTTGAAACTCTTGTTACCCAGGCAGCACCCTGCACCAGTGAAATCAGAATCTTTGGGAGTTAGCTATCAGTGTGTTTTAAAGCTCCCTGGTGATTCCTATGTGCAGCCAGGATTGAGGACGCCGGTTTAGGGAAAACCATTATTCTCACTCCACCCACACTCGTACCGCAAGGTCCTGCCCCTCCCACAACCTGGAAGAGCTGGCCTTCCCAACCTTCTGGTCCTGCTTCAGCTAATTGGACCAAGGGCGGACACCTGACCCAATCCTGGCCTGTGACAGTTTCTCTTGGGGATTTGGAATTGAACACGGAGGCTAAGTTGCTCTGGGGAGCTGAGGCTGCCGTCTTAGGGTAACTGTGCTCAGTTAGACTCCTCGGGCAGAAGAGGAAGCCACTCCTTCTGCAGAGAAGAACAGGTCACCTGAGCTGATGTGCAGCCAGGAGCTCAGCCCACAGGAGAGAGAGAGAGTGCATCCCCATCCCCGAGGCTGGCCTGGGCTTTCCTGAGACTACGTGTCCTTCAGAAACCTCCTTGTTAGAGGACGTCTTCAAATACCGTTCCTTGCAGTCAGATAGTTTTGGATACAGAGCACTGAAAGCTAAAATTTCTCCCAGCCCAGAGCCCCACACTTCATTCCCTGGAGGGCCAGCACAGGGCAGCAGCTGGCACCTGTTGGGCACACCCACAAGCCAGGCACTTTCCATGGTCATGGCGTACAAGTCTCCCAGCACCCGTGTCAGGTGGGAATGGTGATCCTGTTTTGCACAGAAGTGCAGCAGTGTGCCCCACGGTGTCTGGCTGCTTAGGGCAGAGCAGAGACATAAACCTGGGTATGCCAAATCGCTTCCAGTGGCTCTCACCAGAAACCAGTCATGCAAAACAGGGCAGAGTGGTGGTCCCGCTATGGTGAGGGGGTAGGGGTCTGCTGTTTGCCTGTCCCCAGAGTGGGGACCGGGCATGAGACGAAGGCGGGCTGCGTGTTTGAGGACAGCTCCACCTGGGCTCGGCCCTGAGAGATGCTGCTGAAGAGGCGGGGCCCACCATCCACACAGGGTGCGCTTGGAAGCTGAGAGCTGTGATTACTCCCATCGTGTCTGTCGCTGTCATCCAGGCTGAAGAGCACTCGGTGAACCCCAGAGCCTGCTCCTCTCCTATCCGGCGTAGTTTCTCGTAATGCCTGGGACTCGTATCCCTGATCACAATTTTCGAATGTGTATTATTTGAGTGACCCCCTCGTTGGAGTCTGTGTCCCCCCTCAGACTGTAAGCTCCCTGAAGGCAGGAACTTTGCTTGCCTGTTCCTCATAATATTTCCATGCCTAGCCAGTGACTGATGAAAGTAGGTGTCCAGTGAGTAAGTGGGAAGGAGGAAGGGAAGGAGTGTTCCAGACCAAGAATCATTACATCATCTTACAGATGGGGAGAGGAAAACCCAGGGAGGGGAAACTGACGGAGGCCACACAGAGAGTGACAGCTGAGCTGGGCTAGAACCTGGCCCAGAGGCAGGAGAAAGGGCCCAGGGAGAAAAGCAGGAGTGAGATTCTCGGATGGGTGAGGTCTGAGCAATCTGGAATAAATGTGTAGATACAGACTGGGTGTTGGATGAAGGAGTGGTGAGGACACCCTGAGCAAAGCCCCTTCCTGCAGCTGAGACCACACTCTGGTGAGGAACAGCCTCGCCTTCCAGGGTAAGCAGGAGATATGAACAGTGACGGCTCTCTCTGAGGCCAGCAGTGGCAGTAGATGGGCCAGAAGCTGGAGATCGTAGTAGCCTGCAGGGTCTCAGCATAGCGCCTGCTAGAAATCACGCTTGCCCGTAGTGTTCCTGCAGAGAGAGATGGATAAACTTGTCCATCCAATATGGTCAAAGACAATTATAACTGGTGGTCACCGTGGACTCTAACTTTCCACCCTAATGAGACAAGTTTTCCTTCTGGACAAGGCACCTGGTGTTGGAATGGGTCTGGCTGTGTTGCAAAGACAAGCCCTCTTGCCCATTACCGTGAGTCACCTGGTCTAGGGGTCCAGGACAGCTCTGAATGTTCTGAATGAAAGCAGGGAACTGAAAGCTGCGTGAGGAATTCGCAAGAATGATAACAGTAGAAGCCAACATTTATCGGTCACTTGCTCTGCACCAGACGCTGTGGTGAGTGTTTTGCAGGAGTGATCTGACTTACCCCTTACAAGTTACATGGGCAACCGGCCCAGAGTCACACAGCTGGTAGGTGGCAGAGCCACGATTTGAACCCGGGTCATCTGGCTCCAGACCCCGTGCTGTGAAAGCCCTGTACTCAGCCACTTTGACCAGCCTCCACCTCAACATAGGGCTTGTGATCAAAACTCAAGGACTGGTAATACCTAGTCCCCACTTACACACGCCCTAAACCAGGGGACTGATTTTGAATATGTGTGTGTGTGTGTGTGTGTGTGTGTGAGAGAGAGACCTAAAGCTGCAGTTTGCCAGAAAAAAAGTGAGCGTGTGTGTGTATGTGTGCACGCGCGTGTGAGATGGGGGAGAGAGGGTAGGGAACATTCTGAGCAGGGGGAGGAACACGTGGTGAGGCCTGGAGGGGAAGGAGCTTGGGCATCTGGGGAAGAGAAAGGAGGTCAATGTAATCTCTTCGAAATCCTGTGGAGGTGACAGGACTGAGTCACAGAGGCTTCCTGGAGGCTGCGCCAGGTCGCCTGGCAGCCACACAGTTCACCTCTGGCAGGACGCGCACCTGTCTCCAGCCCACCCACAGGGAGGGGCATCTCTGGGATTCATTTTTACCTCATTATCAGGTGCCTCTGAGGCACGTCTGCCACTCCTGCCCTCAGCCTAGCCCCTTTCTAACCCTTTGAGAATGAGGGTCAGGGGCACAAGGGTCTCAAGTGATGCGGGGGGTGGGACAGGGGTCCCTGTGATCATGCCCCTCCCAGGCCCCTCCCATCCCGTAGCCAGGCAGCGCAGGCTGGTCGCCTAGGAGACAGTGCCCCGGCGTGCTCTCATTGGCCGGCCCGGCTCCCAGGGCGGGAGCGAGGCTTCCTGCGGCTGCTCCCCTGCACGCACGTGTGTGTGGGGGGAGGGAGGGATATGACAGGGGCCAGACTAGCCACGCTCTGATCCCAGGAAGGAGGGAGGCCACGGCGTGGAGACGGGCATGACCGCGTGTCTGTGCCTCTGTGTGCGTGCAGGAGGGGCTGCTCTGTGGGTCTGTGCATTCGTGTGAATGCCAGGGTGAGTGTCGCGTGTGAATGTTCCGATGGAACAGCTATTTATCTGGTGTACGTTGATGGTTTGTGCTGTGAAAAGGTTTTGTGTGGACACGACTTGCTGCAGGCTGTGTGGGAGAATATGTGAGGCTGTTTCTATGCGAGCTCCTCCGCGTGCACACCTGTGCCTGTCCGCACACAGGGGCATTGTGTGCGTGAGCATAGAGGTGTGCACACTCATCCTAAAGAACAAGCCTCGGCCTCTGCCTCCTCTGTTCCCACACCTCAAGCCTTTCCTCCTCAGATTCTGAGATGTGTCCCTCTCATGCTCAAGCACCCACCGTAGCTCCCTGTTGCCTGGCTGGTGCACTACCCGGCACCCTCCCTCGGCTTCCCGAGCCACCCACACCCGACCTATCCTCCACATAAGCAGCGAGAGCCGGAAGGAGGGGCAATCCTGCTTCTGACACAGGAGAAGCTTCAAGGGCAAGGATGAAGTGTTGAAAGCAGATCTTCCTCATCCTAACCAGGGGAACTGGAGCTAAGGGCCTGGGGACACTTGCAAAGCTGGTGCCTGCCTTTGAGCTCCTCTCTCTACATGTATGGTCACTGTTCCTTAGCCTACCACTGCCTGTGGGACACTTGGCTCCATGGCTTCAGGGTGCTCAGCAGGAGTTGTCCCGCAAGCATGTTTGGAGAGCTTTCTGTTGCTGGAGTTGGGCTGGAGGTCAGCTGGAGGGCACAGCTGGGACCTGGATGCCTCCATGGGCTACGCTGGCCTCTACAGCCTTCTGCCTCAACACAGACCAATCCCCCATCTACCCTGAACTTCCAGCAGTCCCCCCTGCTTCTGGGCAACCGTGGGAGCCCATCCACCTTGCAGTGTTCCTGTCCCTTTCAGCTGCCCCACAGAAGAAAGGGAACAGCTGCGCTCCTGGCTCCTGGCCAGCCAGGTGCCAGCCAGTGGTCAGGCTGTTCTGCTCCACGTTCCCAGTCCCTACTTCCCTGTGGGGGACTCCACCTGGACTCACCATGGGCAAAGGATCATGTCATTCCCCAGAGACTGTCTTGTCTGGTTGGGTTCTCAGGGCATGTCAGAGCCATCTCTGGATATACAGAGGAGGAAGGTGAGGCAGAGGGGCAAGGGCTCCCCGCTAGGTGGTTGATTGGCAGGCTGCCTGAGGACGACACAGGAAAACTCCACAAAGGTGACCTCTGGATGGAGGAGAGTGACTTCTCTGATAGCAAGGGTCCTGGGGGCTTTGGACATCCTGGCTCCAGAATGAGCTGCGCTTGAGAAATGGGCAAGAGTTGGTCCTGTGTGGGGGCAGGCGGGTGGGCCAGCAGACCCCTTGCTCTGTTCCAGGTGACTGCATGGCGTGGAGAGGGGGATTTATAAGCCCAGGCTTCGGGCTGGGACCATAAAGGTCATTCTTCTAGAAAGGCTGTGACTCTGCTTCTCTTTGGCAGCTTCGTGAGGGCAGGGACGTGAGATAGGGGACGTCACTGAGGCCTGGGGTGAACCCTGAGGCTGGAAGAATGTGAGAGACCCAGTGCAGGCTTCTCCCAGGCCCTTGGGAGAGGTCAGTCCAGAGATGCTCAGGGTCTTATGCAAGGTCACAACACCTGGCGCTGGGCTGCGGACGGAGCCCAGGAAAACAGATGCCTCGAAAGCTTCCCCAGCCCCGGCTCTGATGCTGTGGGGCGGCGGTTGCATGCCTCCTCCCATCCAGGTCTGCTCCCTGCGCCCTTGGAGTGTCCTGCAAGAGGCTCTGGGGCTGGCAGGCAGCAGGGGACGAGGATTTCCTGTGCCAGCATCTCTCCTCTTTACGACGCCATATTTTTTAATGAGCTATGTAAATATCTGCAAGTCAGACAGCAACGCGGGAAGTCAGAGCCTCCAGCTGCCGCCCCGTCCCTGACAATGGGTGTCCCCCTGAGGCCAGTCTGACCTTGTGTTTCCCACGGGAAGGTTTTCTGGGTGCCATGGAAGTGACCACCTCCCAGCTCAGCTGAGTCAGAACGGGTGCTATTGTGAATGGACTTGTTTTGTGACCTTGGGCCTGTCACAAAATGCTGTACCTCAGTTTCCCCTCACCAAGCCTCAGTTTCCCTTGAGTGCACACAAGGGGCATTCTGTGGTTTCTGGGGCTCCATGGCATATCCATGCAACCTTGGGTGGTGGCTGAGCCTCTCTGAGGTTTGTGGTTCTCATCAGCAGAACAGGGAGCTGGCCACGCTGACCGCTGCCTTTGGGCTGAGCTTGGACTCCAGGAACTGGGAGGGATGAATCACCAGGAGGGCCCGCCTGTCCTCTCTCCTGCCTGGGTTTCTCTTTCTTCCGCCTCCAGCTTCCTCCTCCTCCTCCTCTGTTCCTCCGGAACACCCTGCCACTCCAGTCCCAGGATGGGCTGTCTCTGTGGCTGTGTGTCACAGTCCAGACTGGGAGTGAGGGGGCGTAGGCAGCGGATGGTATGGGGACAGCCAGCCCTTGGGTCCCTGCTGGGGTCACATCCAGGGCATGGAGAGGCCCTGGGTTGGCCTGAAGGCTGGAGAAGGAAGGGCTGGGGCCGAGCACTGGGGCATCCCTCAGCCTCCGTGGCCCCTTCTCAGACACCAGCACTGTCACCTGGCAGGATGACAGGGCCTGGGCTGGGGTGGCAGGACAAGTCGTAATAGGCTTATGGGGAGGCTGTAAATCCCTTTCCAGGCTGAGCAATCAGCTCGCTCAGGCAAGCAGAGGCTGCAGCTCCCGAGGGAGGGCCCTGCCTCCTAGGGATGTGTTGTGTGGCCATTGTTCTTAGACCCCTGCCCCGTGGCCCCCAGTGGCCCAGCAGGGACCAGGCCAGGCCTAGAGGGCCAGTCCCTCAGAGCAGGCTGCAGGGCCTGGGTGCCGTGCTCTGGTCTCAGGGCCCCACAGGAATGCCAGGTGGGCTGGGGGCCAGGACGGGGGAAGCAGGATGGGCAGAAGCTTTGGGCATGTCCCCACCACCCCCACCACGTGCTCACCCACCCAGGCCACAGCACACCCTCCACCAGCTTCCACAAAGAAAGGAAGTCGTGCCTACTTCACAAACCAGAAGCCTGAGTCTGGAGTGGTTTGGGCCCAATACGGTGCTTTCTTTTAGGGAAATGTTGACACCCCGAGTGTGAATCCTGGCATCAGCACCTGCCAGCTGGTGGCCCCTGACAGTCACTTCTCAGTGTTCCCATCTGAAAGGGGACATGTAGCCCTAGCCCCTCCTCCTGGGAAGATGCAATAAGAGAAGGCACATAGGGCATCTGGCCTGGGGCCTGACACGAGCGCTCCATAAACACTAGCTATTGTGATTATTGCCATATTTCCCCTGCACCCTCGCTATGGAAAGGACCCCGGACCGCACAGCAAACTTGGGTTCAGGTCCTGGCTCTTTCCTTACCGGCTGGAGATCACTGGGCCGGTCATCATCTCTCGCTCAGCCCCCTACTCCTGAGCAAACCGTACAGGGCTTTGCACCCACGAGTGGTTCCTCGAAGGAAGAGGGCGCAACAGAGATCCCTGTGGCAGGTGACGTCCAAAGGTGGCTGTGACAGCTCTTACAGCCTGCGTGCCCTTTTGCCGTGTGACCGCAGCCTCCCCTAGTGAGAGCTGGGCTCTGTGCTCCCTCTCGATGAATCTAGGGGAATCTGAGACCGCCTTGGCCAACAGAACGCAACCAGTGTGGTGCTCTGGGTCTGCCTGGCTTTGGCCTCGAGACCTGGGAGCTTCCATTACATCATCTTGGAGTGCTGAGCTACCCTAAAGAAGTCTAGCTAATTCAGAGAGACCGTGTAGAAAGAGAGGAGCCAGCGGCCCGGCAGCCCCTCCAGCCTCCCAGCTGAGGTCACAAACACGGTCAGAAGCCAGCGGGGACCTTCAGCTGCCGTCAAGTCTCCCCGGTCAACGCCACGCAGAACTGGGATGAGCTGTTCTCACTGAGCTCTACCCAAGTTCCAGAGCTAGGAACAAACAGTTGTTTTGGGCATGGTTGTTATGCAGAAACAGATAGCGGATCCGATCCTTCACGCTTTCTGCACCATCTTTACCCCAGCTTGGCTTGTGCAGGTTGACCTCCTGGCCACAGCCGACTGGACAAGGGGTGGGCACCTGACTTCAAGGCAGCCAACCTGTTGGCTGGTGAGTGACCATTCAGACTTTTTTCCTCTGGAGTCTAGGAATGAAGAAATCAGAGGTCTTAGCCAGCCAGACTGTGAAGGAGGCTGGAGCTGGGGGGTTGAATGGGAGCTGGGGGTGACTCTCAGTCCTGTACAGGCTGTCATGTCATCAGAGGGCACCCAAATTGGGGAGGAAGCAGGAAAGGCGATAGACTGTGGAAGCAGGTTCTCTGAGGGTTCCAGTAAATCACTTAGCTCCAGCTGGGCTGTGCTTCCTGTTCCTTGTACCTTATGAACCCTGACTTGAGGCCCTAAAAGACTCAAGGGCCCTTGGCCAGCTGGTGACAGAACTTCCCCAGGGACTCCTGATGCCAGCCAGGGGTCTACACTCCTCCTCTCACCCCTTCTCCCTTGCTCTCTGTGACATGTCCCCTGCCTCCAACCACAGACGGTGGCCTTGTCCTCCAGGGCCTCGGGACACAGCCACGCTCTCTCCTGGGCAAACAGGGCTTATGACCTGGAGTCCAATCCCATCCTCCTCACATAGCCCTGAGGTCTCCAGTGGCAGAGCAGAGGGTATGGCCAGGTGTGGCTTCCACCCCAACCCATCTTGTGTCCCTGTCGTGTCCTGCGCAGTCCCTTACCCTACCAGTTCTGAGTTCGGCCACCACTCCCTTGCTTGCCCACGAAGATGTCACGCTAGTAACGGTGGTCATTAGTGTATCCAACAGGTGCCACACTCTGTGTAGGGTCCCTTTACCACACTGTCTTCCATCCTCCCAGACATCCTACTCTGCATGTGGGACTCAGTGGCGGCGGTGGGATTTGAACCCAGGTCAGCCTGACTCCAAAGCCCATGTCCCATCTGCCACTCTGCTGTGTGACTCCAGGCAGGTTACTTTCCGTCTCTGAGCCTTGTATTCTGACTTGTGAGGGGTACACCAGGGAGGGGGCCTGGTGCTCGCTGCTCCCTCTAACACTCATATTCCTGGTGCTGCCTCAGCCTGGCCCACTTGAATGTCGGGAGTGGGTACCCAGGCTCAGCATCCTTGCTGTTTCAGGCGTGTCTGCCTCATGGAGGAGCAGGCCTGGAGGCTGTTCTGGTCTTTCCGTCTCCTGGAAAGCGGGCTGGACTCTCAGGATTCAATATCTTGCCTTTTCCCCAACAGCTTCCTCCAGCCTCATCACCTTGGCCCCGGATCAAGAGGTGAGCAGAGCAGCCAGCTCCCAATAGGGCTCGAGGCAGCCGGACATTCTGTCCCCAACACCCCATGGGGTCTGAGGCAGAGCAGCGCCATGAGGACTGGGGGCAGTGTCGGTGCCCAAGAAGGCTCTGGACCTCCAAACCACCCCTGGGTTCAGGTTCCAGCTATGTGTGTGCCAGGGCAAGGCAGTATCTGCTCCTCCTTTCCCCCTTGCAGAGGCTGTCCAGGCATGGAGAAGGCAGCCTCTCCAGCCCGGCTTCCCGGACGATGCCCTTGAAATCCAACAGGGCTTTTAACAGCAGTTGAGTTCATGACCCTCTTCCACAGATAAAGGCTACACAGCCAGGAAGGGGCTTCACCAGGACTAAAACGCAGGCTCCCTGGCTTCCCACCTGGGCTCTGCCCAGTCTCCAGTCCTCTCTGCTTGGGCTGACCCAGTCCAGGGGCCCCGGGCACTCACATTCCCCCAAACTGATCCTGCCCCATCTGAAAACAACCTAGGCATTTTCTCACGTTCTTGAGCTTCCTCAGCGGCCAGTTCTCTCCCAGCAGCCAGGAATAAATTGGCCCCTTGACCTCCCTGCTCTTACCAGAAGCTTGAGGCATCCCAGAGGGGTTAGTAAGAACCCATATAAGCCGCCTCCTGCAGAGGACGTGCCAGCTGGGTTTCCAGGTCTGGGGCAATACAGGGCCTGTGTGCGGTTCTCTCCTGGGAGGAGGGGCAGGCTTGTGGGGTTCTTGAAGATTCATGTGGCCTCCTGTTGTATATAGACCCAAGGACCCCTCCCCCGTCCCTCGTGCTCCTCAGAATGCTCTCCTGCCCAGAAGGGGCTCTGAGAAGCCTTCAGCCAGTTTTAGAAGTCAGTGGCTCTGGGAGTCAGGAAGCAGGCCCCGGACCTGTCACTTAGAGGCTGTACGCCACCCTGGGAAGAGTGGGGTCATCATTACCACTGCCAGTTGTAGGGGACTGACCCAAAGGCAGGCACTGCACGACCCACAGGGCAACCCACGCGCTTTCATTCCATCCTCCTAATGACCAGAACAAGTAGCATCGTGTATTTCACAGGCGAGAAGTCTGAGGCTCAGAGGAGTTCAGTCACAGTGCCAAACAGCTGGTAAGTGCTGGAACTCAAACTCAGACCTGACCTCACACCTTACAGCCTTATAACCACTGGTCTAGGCTGCCCGCAGGGACCCTCAACATTTGCACACCAATAGTCCAGGATCCTACGGGGGGAGGATCCTGTTTCTTCTCAGGGGATAAAACATAGTTCAGCGGGCTTGAGCCCCCCTCAGAAGCATGGACAATGTTAGGTGGCGGTTGGTAGACGCGGGAGAGGGCAGGCTGGCCTAGCTATGGCTACCAACTGCTTCAGCTGGAACCAGGAACCAAGCAGCCTCTCAGAGATGCCTTTAGATTGAATGAATGAATAAGTGATTGAGTGCCAACTCCATGCCTGACTCCGCCCACCATGCCATCCCACCAGAGGCTTGGCTTAGAAGGTGCTAGGCATGTAGCTGTGCCAGTTTGGGTGGGTGCCTTGGTCCTGGGAAGAACCCTGGTGGGAGGAGCTGCACCCCAAAGTCTGCTGCCGTGAGGGCTGACTTCCCTATTGCTCTCCCTCCGCGTTCAGCTGGGTCTGTGCCCAGCAATCCTTGCGTGGCTGGAGTTCTCCACTAGCTTGAAGAATAAGCAGCAGGACCCTGGGTCCACTGTGGGGCTAAACCCAAGGAGTTGCCAAAGAAAGAGGGAACCTGGAGGGGAGAAACCAGGCCTCCCTGACCCTGAAGCCCCTCCCTCCTGGAAGAGATGGGGGTGGTCTGCTGGCTGAGCTACTGGCCCAGCTTTTTGGGCCAAGGCCCATGGCCGATGGGAAACTTACAAGGTGACTGTCTGGCTCCTCACACTCCGTCAACGGGGGCGCCCCTCTCCATGGTCAAGTTTGGAGCTGCTGGGTTTGGTTTGAATGCGCAGGGCTGGAAGCAGCGGGTGGGGAGCTGCTTTGTGAGCCCCTGTCTGCTCACACGCAGGCAGATCCCGGCCCCAAACCCAGAAGCCCTCGCAGCCCAGGACAGGCTGACAGCATAGCCTGGTGGAAGATGGGGCCGGACTGGGGTGGTGACTGGGTCTGGGAAGCCTCAAGGGCAGCCCCAGAACTGCCTCCCCCAGCCCCACAGCCTGGGCCCTCTACATGGGAAACGGCACACATAGGTGCTTGATGCATGCTGTGCAGAGAAGGTCTGGGGCCAATCCTTGCATCAGTCCAGGCCAATGCTGCAGGGAGCCTCCAGCTTCTGGGAAGCTAAGCCCTGAGCCCTGCCGAGCTGTTACCTTTAGGCCTGGCAGTCAGACCCACCACCAGACCAGAGGTGAGGGAATCTCCGTGCCCACAGCCTCCCTCTCCAGCCAGTGCTGTCAGCCAGAGCCCCAGCCGCTGTCCTAGGAGGAGCCTCTGAAAGTCCCTGGAGCTGCCCCTCCCCCTGATGCCCCCCAACCCTACCCCCATGGAGGGCCCCTCAGCAGCCCCATCCCCCCCAGTGAGATAATAATGACCATAATGAGAACAGTCACCCACACGTGTGCACAGCGCTTTACAGGTTACAAAGTGTTTCACATACATCATCTCAATTCCTCACAACAGCCCTGTGAGGTAGGCAGGGCAGGGGGTAATGTTCCCATTTGTACAGATGTGGAGACTGAGGCCCAGAGAGGCCAGTGACCTGCTTGAGGCCACACAGCAAGTGAGCAGCAGAGCTGGGACCGGAGGCTGGGGTCGGCCCCACTCCAGCCCCTGGCTCTCTCCACTGACTGTGCTGTCCCCCCAGGAGGACCCCAGCCCTGTCCAGAGTCTCAGCCACACCCGAGCCAGGCTCCCACCCCTGGCAGTAGTGCCGCCTGGCAGCCCAGCAGGCATGCTCCCACCCTCATCGGCAGACCTGTCCCCTCCACCAGCTCCCTGCAAAAAGCCAGCCTGGAGCTGGGCCCAGGCCTGCCCCCACAGCCTGCTCCCGATGGCGCCTGGGGCGGGGTGGGCAGGTGGGTGGGGCTGGAACCTCCTTTCCTGTTTTCCTGAGTGATCCCTCCCCACAGGGGAAGAGAAGAGAAAGGAGGAAGAAGAGGAGGAGGAGGAAGAGAAAAACAAGAAACTGAGTTGGAAGAGGGCCCTGGAGCAATCAGGACGTCAAAAGTTTGCATTCCGACTAGCTATAGGAAATAGTTTTTTTTTCTCTTTTTATTATTTCAAGTTTTCATAAAAATCCATAATTATTGAAACCCAAGTTACAGAGAAAGTTCGTAACTTTTTTATTGAATTACTGACTCTGCCGTGTGTCGGTCTGTCGGCTTCCACCTCCAGTCTGTCAACGCCCCTGTGCAGGTGGGGTCCCCAGGCCTGGGTTTCTGAGGTCCTGGTAGAAGGAGGGCAGGTGGTGAGGGCTGGCGTGGGGGCAGCAGGGGACGGAGGCGGGAGGGAGAAAGAGAACGTGTGGAGAAGGGTAGGGAGGAGGTGGGAAGGACTGGAGAGTGAGCAGGTGGCGGCCGGGCCCCTTGGGGTCCCTGCCCCCCGCCCTGGCCTCATATCATCTTCATGTTGAACTTGCGGGGCGCGTCGGCGGAGCTGATGCCCGCGTCCGACTTCCGGGGTACGTACTCGATCTCGATGTTGTGCTTCGTGTTGCCCTTGCCCCGGCTCCAGAGAAACAGCAGCACCAGGCAGAAGAGGACGACGCCCAGGAACGAGATGAAGCCCATGGTGGTGGCGATGATGAGGGTCTTGATGTCGAAGGGGAAAGGCACAGTGGCGCGGGTGCTGTTGGCCTCTCCCTCGCCCGGCTGGTTGGAGATGAAGGCGAAGGTCTTGTTGGGCTGATGGGGCCAGTCGGGCGAGTAGCTGCGCACATGCAGGTGGGCGGGCATGGAGTCGTTGCCGCCCGCGTTGGCCGCGATGCACAGGTACGTGCCGTTGTCCTGTACCTGGGCGTAGCGCACCTCCAGCGTGCCATCGGGGAAGACTGTGAGCCGCCCGTTGCTCTTGGCTGAGACCAGGTGCTTTCGGGGCGAGAGCCAGAGGATGGCGGGCGGCGGGTCGCCGTCGGCGCGGCACACGAACTGCACCGTGTGGCCCTCGTCCACAAACACCTGCTGCGCCTTGCGGTCCCGGATGCGGGCGCGGCGGCACGTGAAGTAGTTGGGCAGCAGCACGTCGGGGAAGTCCTTGAACTCCTTGCCCTGGACGAACTCGGGCGTGGCGCACGTGGGCTGCTGCCGGTTGAAGTTCAGCCGCCAGCGGCGCCGGAACACCCACAGGAGCCGGCAGTCGCAGGCCAGCGGGTTGGAGTCCAGGATGAGCGTCTCCAGGTTGCCCACCGAGTGGAAGACCGATTCCTCCAGCGTGGTCAGCTGGTTGCCAGACACGTTGAGCACGCGCAGGTAGTTGAGGCCGCGGAAGGCGTAGGGCTCCACCAGGGCCAGCTGCCCGCCCACCAGCTGGATCTCCTGCAGCCGGAGCAGCTCGTGCAACATGGAGCCCTCGATGGTGCTGATGGGGTTGTAGGAGAGGTTGAGGAAGCGGAGATAGACCAGGTGGCGGACGGCCAGGTAGGGCACGGCGGTCAGGTTGCAGTGTGTGATGGACAGGGACGTCAGGTTGAGGCCGTAGAGGCAGTTGGGTGTCATGGTGTCCAGGTAGGGCCAGTGGGAGATCTCCAAGACCTTGAGTCGGTACAGCCTCTTGAAGGAGTAGTCCCGGATGGCGTTGATGCTGAGATGCCGGAGCCGCAGGACGATGAGGCCGTGCAGGTGGGACAGCGCCTCGGTGGGGATGGACGTCAGGTTGCACTTCTCCAGCGTCAGCTGCTCCAGGCTGTTGAGGCCGCTGAAGGCGCGGTGGGAGATGTAGACGAGGTCGTTGTCGCCGACTTCCAGCGACTTGAGGTTGTACAGGTCCTGGAACATGTAGTCCAGCAGGATGACGATCTTGTTCTCGCTGATGTCCAGCTTGGTCAGGTTGCTGAGGCCGGTGAAGACCCCCAGCGGGATGAGCTTCAGGCGGTTGCTGCGGAGACCCAGCGTCCGGAGGTTGAAGAGGTTATTGAAGGCGCCGGGCTCCACGGCGCTCACGACGTTCTCGTTGAGCTCCAGCTCCTCCAGGTGCGGGAAGCTGGCGAACTCGTCCTGGTTGAGCGTTTTGATGCGGTTCTTCCCCAGGTCCAGCAGGCGAGTCTCGGTGGGGATGCCCTCGGGTACTGCCACAAAGCGCTTGCGGTGGCACAGCACGGCGCGGTCCTGGGCGGAGCACTCGCAGCGGGGCGGGCAGCCAGTGGCCGAGCCTGACAGCACCGAGCCCAGCACCAGCAGGAGGATGGGCTGCCAGCAGGCCAGGAGGGGGCTGGGCATGCTCCTCACGCCCCCCGCCAGCATCCTCTCGCTCACCTGCAGCCGGAAGCAAGCACAGGACAGAGGTGGCGGTTAGGGGCAGTGTGTGTCTGGACCCCACCCCAAGCCGCCTGGGTCCCCTCCTGCCCTGTCAGGGCGATCCCAACGCAGACAGAGAGGCAGGGTCCAGGGTCCAGATACCCAGGCCACAGGGCCTCCGGCCTCCTCATGCTGCCTCCCCTTTGCCTCTTACATTGTCCGGAGTCTTCCCAGAGGACCCTCCCAGCACCCTTGGGATGGAGGGGCTCAGGGAAGGGGCGGGCCACCTCAGAGAGCCTGGCATTGGTGCCACCTCCTTTACATTTCACAGGTGGTGGACTCCAGGCACACACCCTGCCCTGAGTCACAGCTCCCTTGGTGCTCATCAGGGATAAAACCAGACCTGCTGAGCCGCCTTGGGCTCACAGTGGGGATCACGGGGCTCAAGGGCTGAGGCCTCTAGGAACGGCCCTGAGAAGCCTGAGCCGAGTGTGGCTAGCCCCCAGCCTGCACGGCCAGGGCTTCTGAGGCTGCCGGGGGTCCCACTGGCTCAGCCCTGAGCCTCTCTGAGTGCAGACGCCATGCCCTCTCCCCATCAGCTCTGCGGCTGGGTCTGCAGTAAACCAGTGACACCAGTCACTGTCCACGGTCTGCCCCCACGGGGTTCCTGGACTACTGGAGCACACCCTCATCCGGAGGGCCCAGCCCTGAAGCCACCCTCCCCTGTCCCCCTGCACCTGCAAATCCAGCCTGGACTCGGTGGGATCTGACTCTCCACTTTCTCTGGGTCCCATCGATGACCCAGCTCAGTCTTCTGAGCCCAGGGCCTGGAGAATGTCTTTTCCTGCCTCCTGGTCTTAGTTCCTGTGGTTCTCTGCTCTGGCAATGCCCCTCCCCTGGCTGTTGAAATCCCATCCTCAAGGCCTAATTTAAGTCCACTGCTCTAAGAAGTGTTTTCTGATACCCAGTTAAGAGTGTGCTCCCCTTACGAGACCCTCCAGCCTTCACCTGTCTGTCTCTCAGGGCTCCCACCACCTTCTTCCTAGCACCAGGGTTCTGCACAGCTGCTAGTCTGAGGAAGGCGCAGATTCCCACAGGCCAGGACGGCCAGGCAACCCTGGAGGAGCCTGTTCCCGTGGCAGCACCCCGGCTTGTTCAAGCTGGGCCCTGAAGCCATGCAGGGCTTGGGAGGTGGTGACAAGAGAAACTGCCAGGAGTGGGGGCCACTTGCGTATAGGCTGCAGCTGGAATGAGCAAGGGGTATGTGGGAGCCTCCGTGAACCTCTCCCACCCCCCGTTCAGAGGCCACTTGTCCCCACTTCTGCCCCAAACTGCCTCACATCTCCTCCTTCCCCCCTCTCTCTATCCACCCCCATGGGAAACTGGCCGGGCAAACAGGGTGAGTGGAGGGTAGGGGGAGGGTAGGTCAGACCCTAGGAGCGGCTGCCTCCAAACTCCAGGGGTGGATCGGATGGCCTCTGGGGGCCAAGCTGCAGCCACCTTGCTGCTGGTGGGGTAAAGCCCGGTCCCTGCTCCTCCACTCCAGCCTCCGGTGCCCCGGGATTTGCCGCTGTGTTCACACCCTGCACTCATGGCCCGAAGGGGGCTCACTGCAGGAAGGGGAGGCCCAGATTGGATGTCCCACCTTTCCGCCCTAGCTCAGGCCCTTCTCCCACCCCTCCCCACACCTCACACAGCCCCTGCTTTCAAGGCCACGGGCGGCCATCCATCCTTGTCATCCATGCATGCATCAGCCATTAAGGCAACTCGAAGCTCAGAGAGGTTGTGGCTGTCTAGCGATACCCAGCCAGTAGAGGGAGCAGTTCTGGGGCGGGAGCTCTGGCCTGTCCACAAAGTCACACACCTGCAGATGCTCCATCAGTCTCCCAAGACTGACAGGAGCTTGGTGGTTGTTGATTGACTAAGTGACTGATTAAGCAGAGGACTCAGGGTGTCACTGACATGTTATGGAATCTGCAAGGGTTTTGTTATCCCCAAGGGCTTTGTTCCCACTGACCCTCCCCTCAGCCCTTCTCATCCTCTCTCCAGGCTCTTCTGTAGTTCAGCCTCCATCCCCTGCCACCAGGTTATTTTCCACAGTCACACACGGTCCAGTGACCCATCAGAAAAGCAAACATCCTGACAGGCAATCAATAAGTAATTGTGCTGGCAGCTGGGGCTGGTGCGGGTGTGAGGCTGGGGACCTCAAGAGGCAAATAGGACTTTTAGCATCCAGCTCGGGGCCGGGCTGGGGGGTGGCGGGAGCTGCTGGAGAGAAGGCTGGGCAATGAGGGGGCTAGTGAGGACACAGGCCACCCCGAGGTGCCGGTAATCCCTTCATACAGACGCGAATCTGGTACACAGGAAGCCCGTGCCACCTCGCCTCAACCTGCCCACCCACCTCCTTTCCCACCAGTCCCTAAGCAAAGCCACCTGGGCCTCCCCACTTTGTCCTGCACATTCCTGCCTCTAAGCCATCTTCTTCTGGAAAACTGTCCCAGACTCCTGTCCCGGCAGCCTTTATAACCTTCCACCTCAAAGGCCGCCTCCTCCAGGAAGCCATCCTTGACCTACTCAGTCAGATATCACCTCTTGCCCCAACACCGAAGCCACGTTATTCTTATTAATAGTGATTTTATGTAACTGGTATACAGCACACCTCATTCCCAAAGTGATTTGAACCCACTGGCAGAAAAATTATCTACAAGACGATAAAAAGATAAAAAAGGGAAGCCAGTCAGGAAAGAATACCACCAAGTTCTGCCTAACGACTAAAGGTGAGAGCTTCCTAGTGACCTCGCGCAAAGAGGGAAACGCGCTCTAAAGCCTCAGCATAACGAATGTATGTTTAATCCTGGTTCAGCCATGGGTGCGTGTGTCTCACCTGCTAGAGAGTAAGGTGCCCAAGGGCAGACAGTGTCTGTTGCTCAGAGTGAGGTGTGGCACAGAACAGACCCCAGTGGATGTTCCTTGAAAGGAAACACGTGTGCGAGTGAGTTTTTGCAGGGATGGATGCCTTTCCGACGGGGCTAACCCTTGATCAGGCCCACTGAGCAATGAGAGACCTGAGGAACTGCAATCCCACTGGTATCCCACTGTAATCCCAGCTACTCAGGAGGTGGAGGCAGGAGGATCACTTGGAGCTGGGAGCTCAAGACCTGGCTGGGCAACATAGTGAGATGCCTGTCTCCCATAAAAATATGAAAGTTAGCCAGGCGTGGTGGCACGCACCTATAATCCCAACTACTCAGGGAGGCTGAAGTGGGAGAGTCCCTTGAGCCCAGGAGTTTGAGGCTACAGTGAGCCATGATTGTGCCACTGCGTTCCAGCCTGGGTAACAGAGCAAGACTCTCCATCTCTAAAAACCATCAATCAATCATCAAATAAAAGAGAAATACACTGGTAGAAAAGCTGGTCAGCCTTGCCTTGTACAGCTGCCACCCCCGGGCCTGGCAGTCAGCCCACGGAGCCAGGGGCCATGCTCTGTGGAGCTCTGGGAAGGCACGGGCTCTGAGATGCCTCGCCCCATGCCTCTTACATGTGGCTGCCCTAAAGGTGGGGAAGCTGAAGCTTGAGAGAGGCAAGGATGCCTGCCTGAGCTGGTACAGCCCGCTGGGCCTAGTCTCCTGGTCTCCTACCCCCATGGCGTCCCTGTCATCTAGGGATGCTGGCAGAGTCATGTCTGAGGGGTCACCCAAACTGCTGAGTGGGCAACGTGCCCTCCTGCCCTCCTGGCACTGTTCATGCTGCCGGCTACTCCTGCAACTGTCAAGAAGAGGTATTTCATGTATTTTAATCAGTGTTTTATTTTGGATCCCTGCCCCCTGAAGGGCTTCCTACAAGAGTAAGAGTTTAAAAATTGGACCAATAAATACAAAGGAAGTAAGTATCAAAGGCAGGCGGGTAGGCAGGCAGCTGTGCCTGGAGCACCTCACGCAGACCCCCCAGTAGCCAGTCCCTCCCTGGCTCAGGGCAGTGGGGGACGCCATAGGCCCGCACTGCAGAGGGCAGGCCCCAAGCTCTGAGCTGCCCATAGTGGGAGGGTCAGGCTGCTGGCCACAGGCCACACCCTCCTTCACGCCATGGGGCAGATACAGCCTGGTTCAGGCAATGCTCCCTGACACGTGGGGTTCTCTGTGGCCAGCCTGCCGTGTGACCGCAGCCATGCCTGCCCTCTCTGGCGTGTCTCCCCCACTGCACAGTAAGGCCTCCCCTCCAGCGTCCCTGAGGGTGCTGCCACGAGAAACTAGCCTTTTTCCAGCTGTAAGGTCGACATCCCCAAACCTTGCTCAAGGGTAAAGGGGAACGGAGGGTTCATGCCCCTAGTTGCAGTTTCACTGGGCCTGGAAAAGCCTCCTCGGGGGGAAGGCTCAGGATGGCTGGCTTCCTTCCCTGCAGCATCACATTCAGGGTGTGCCCCCAAGGTCTCAGGATGGAGGAGAGTAATTAGGGGAGATGGAAGGGGCCTGAGATCACCCGTGGACAGGTTCAGAGAACACTGAGGGAGGCAGGAGTCAGTCTGTGCCACAGGCAGCATCTGGAGGCCCATGGGGGTGGGCATGACTCCCCACACATCCTCTACAGGTTCGTCCACCAGACACCTTTAGAAAATGGGAGGGACTAACACTTGGACAGCTCCTGCTATGAGCCAAGTCTGGGGCTTTTATTTTCTTTTTTAGACGGAGTCTTGCTCTGTTGCCCAGGCTGGAGTGCAGTGGCGCAATCTTGGCTCACTGCAACCTCCACCTCCCAGGTTGAAGCAATTCTCCTGCCTCAGCCTCCCGAGTAGTTGTGATTACAGGTGTCCACCACCACACCAGGCTAATTTTTGTATTATTAGTAGAGACGGAGTTTCACCATCTTGGCCAGGCTGGTCACGAACTCCTGACATTAAGTGGTCCACCGGCCTTGGCCTCCCAAAGTGCTGGGATTACAGGCGTGAGCCACGGCGCCCAGCTGAGGTTTGGGGCTTTATACATGTTGTCTCAGAAACGCTCTATTCAGAAGAGACCTTTCTTACCCATTTTACAGATGAGGAAACAAAGGCTCTGAAAGGCGAATTTGCTTGCCCGGGTCCTGGGTCACAAAGCTCGCAGGCGCCGAGATCTGTGTCTCCTAGCCGGGCTGCCTGCTGCAGGAACTGCCTGGTGCGAAGCGGGGCTTAGACTCTGTAGGCCGGGCCGGGGGAGGGCTTCCCTGTCAGGGTGGTGCCAGGGTGAGGCCCCAGGGCTGAGGGAAGGCCCTAGTCCTCAGAGAGCTACACCCAGGCATCTGCCCCAAAACCAGGCAAAAGCCTTTCCCCATCTTCCAGAAGAGGTGTGTTACACGCACCACGTGTGCTCGGCGCTTTCCCACCACGCTCTTTTCCTGTGCCTGCTGCCGCCTGGGCTTGAATCTCACCTAATTTGGAGTTGGCTGAAGCGCAGGATGGTACATTTAGTTATTTTAGGTTTATGGTATCAGTATTTCATGGGGCTCCCACTCAGCGTTCCTCGGGGACCGAAGGGACCCCCGCACACACAGGCATGCGATCTGCGTGGCGCGTCTGCCCCACAAAGGCTGCGGCCCAGGGCCCTTTGGGTGCTCAGCCGGGCTGCGTGGCCAGGGCAGGGCCTCATGGGGACATGAAGTGCGCGTGTGCAGTCCTCATCTTGCCTTGAGGCCTGCTGTGCCTGCCACTGAGTGGGTGGCAGGATGGAGCGAGGAGGACGGCAGGCCTGGGAAGGAGCTGGGCACTTCAGGAAGTCTGCCCAGGGCTCTGCCAGCTCCACTGCCAAGGAAGGATGGGGAGAGGAGAACGAAAGAGACAGAAACCGGGAGACCCCTGGAGACACGTGGTGGGTGAGGGTGGTGAGGAGGGGAAGAGACAGGCGGAGAAAGCAGGGAGGGAGCGGAGAGGCAGGGGAAAGACGGGGACACGGGCTGGGGCCAGGAAGGGAGACACAGGGGCCAGAGCTTGCCCTGCAGGCACGACCACTGTCCCAGTCCCCACCCACCGCACGTCAGCCTGGGCCTCTTAACACATCCCGTCCCCCTACTCCACAGGTGAGTCTGAGCACTTCCACATCCAGGTGCGGGGAGACTCAGGCCAAGGACTCAGGCAGGATCACAGAGGAAGAGAAGCGAGGCCCGGCCCGGGCTCCTTGTGACTTGTCCTCTCCCCAGGTCCCTGCCTGCCGAGGTCCCTTCGCTTCAGCTTCAGTTTGCGGGATCCGTTTCAGGAAATGATGAAGGGTGTTAGAGGGAACTGCGCCTGCTCAGAGATGACGGGGGCCAAGTGGCCAGGAGTGGGGGTGCAGTGAGGCCCATCTAGAGGGTCCTGTGACGGTCACCCCGCCGGGGCTTTCCTTCTGTCGCAGCAGCCAACTGTCCATGCCCCATGCCTAGAGGCCTTGTACTTGGCCTTGAGAAGAAGCTCAGGATCTCCCCAGTGGTTCTCCTCTAGCGTGGGAAGAAGGGACAGCCTCTGATGGGTCCCCTCTGGATTTCCGGCCACCCTCTGCCCCCACTGCTGATGGGCTTCTCCCAGCTCCGCTGGGACTTCTGCAGCCTCCTGTCCCGTGGCCCCCAGACTGAAAGCCTTCGAAGCGGGGCTGGGCCTGATAGAGCTCCAGGCTCCCAGGCCCAGCCTGCGGATGCGCCCACCTCACAGGGGCAGACAGAGCCCGCCGGACGACGGCTGTGAGGGGCAGGACTCGCACTCCTTCAACTCCTCACCTAGCTCTCAATGAAGGAAGGCTTCATGGAGGAGGGGGAGGTGCTGTGTGAGCTCAGACTGAAATACATTTTCCATAGGCCAAGGAGGAGGCCGGGGAGGGCATTTTGCACGACGGGAAGGGTGACAGCAAAGGTGTGCGCCAAGCAGGGACTGCGGCCTGGTCCGCCTGAGAGCATCCTGGGACTCCTGATGGCTTCTCTCCTGGCCCAAACCCTGCCCTAGTCCCTGGACTCCATGTACAGATGCTCCATTCTAGGTTTCCAGGGCTGATCCTGCTGAGGTGTGAATGGCTGATAATGGCAGAAGGTAAGAGTTGCGAAGGGGGAAGAATTCCGTCACTGGCCTGTCTCATCTGGGGTGTTGCCTCCTGGCCCATGGGGAGGGGGTGAGGCTGGACGTGGACGCTGAGAGTCGCAGTCCTGTGCCCAGGCTGAGCTCCCGAGGGAGAAAGCCGGGTGGACTGTGCCGCCGGTGTCCCACGCCTCCCCGGGGACTGGTCTGCCCCACCCCCAGCCCCCACCGGCCTCCCCTCTCCCCTCCTCCTCCTCGGCCGCCCCCCACGGGGACAGAAAAATCGACCTAGAAGAACATTGAGGTCATGTCCTTTGTCATGTATAATTATTTTCCTCTTTTTCTTGGTTCTAGCAAAGAGTTGTGGGCTCCTGGAGTGTCTGTGTGTGAGAATGCGTATGTGTGTGAGTGGCTTGTGTGTGTGTGAGTGGCCTCTGTGTGTGAGTGTGGTGAGTGGCATGTGTGAGTGGCCTGTGTG
>PVKV010021820.1:0-36745 GCA_004027835.1 Alouatta palliata | reverse complement strand
CTATGAGTGAGAATATGCAGTGTTTGATTTTCTGTTCTTGTGTCAGTTTGCTGAGAATGGTGGTTTCCAGATTCATCCATGTCCCTACAAAGGACGCGAACTCATCGTTTTTGATGGCTGCATAATATTCCATGGTGTATATGTGCCACATTTTCCCTGTCCAGTCAATCATCGATGGGCATTTGGGTTGGTTCCAGGTCTTTGCTATTGTAAACTGTGCTGCAATGAACATTCGTGTGCATGTGTCCTTATAGTAGAATGATTTATAATGCTTTGGATACATACCCAGTAATGGGATTGCTATTTATTAACTGGAAGACTTCTCTGAAGAGGCACTTCTTTGGTCTACTATTTCACTACCTAGTGGAGCAGTTCCTATAGAGAGACAGGATTCATGATTGATTCTTTCCTTTACTTATGGGTTTTTAACAGAGGGAGACAACTAGACATTATGTCCCTCTTGAGGGAAGAACACACTTCTGAATTTCTGCCCTGCAAAACCAAACCTGAATTTGATCTTGCCTTTATACGCAGCTACTTGTTTATAGGAAATACAGAGGACAGAGGGACATTTTGTACTATACCAAGAGGATGCAAAGATAAAAACATGAACAAACTATTAATAGCTTGTGGGAAGCTTGATGAATCAAGTTTCTATTCCTTTAACGAATAGAAAGGGGTAAGGGCAGGGGGTGACCAAGAGAAAACCTATAAACAAAGAGACATATGAAACGGAAAGACATGAAATAAATTAAATAACAGGCAAAGTTAAATTATATTGTTTAGGGGTTTATCCTGGGTGATAAAACTAAAGAATTGCAAGGAAGCAATTATTATAAAGACACATACATGCGTGTATGTTCATTGCAGCAGTATTCACAGTAGCAAAGACCTGGAATCAGCCTAAATGCCCATCAATGATAGACTGGATAAAGAAAATGTGGTACATATACCTCATGGAATACTACGCAGCCTTAAAAAAGAATGAGGTCATTTTCTTTGAAAAGACATGGATAGAGCTAAAGGGTATTATCCTTAGCAAACAAGCACCAGAACAGAAAACCAAATATCACATGTTCTCACTTGTGAGTGGGAGCTAAAAGATGGGAACACATGGGCACACAGAGGGGAACAACACACAGTGGGAACTACCGGAGGGTGGAGGGTGGGAGAAAAGAGAGGATCTGAACATGATCCAGACCTTTGGATTCCCAGAAACTTCACTGAGCCACTGGGCTCCCAATTTGTGTGATGTATATCCCCCACCTTCTGGGTCATTTACGTCTTGCTAAGACATCTAAATTATTTACTACTTCCTGCTTATCAGACTCAATTAGCATGATGGTATTGTAAACCAGTGTGATGTTTAGCAGATTGCCAAATGATTGGGATTTTTCTGGGCTGCATTATGGTAGAGCAGGAGAATTTATGTAGTCCTGAGACAGGACTGTCAAAATGATTCTTAGCTCTGCCAAGTAAAAACAATCTAGTTCCAGTTATCTTTTGCAAATTAATGTGGAGAAAAAAAGTGCTAGTGAGGTCCATAGCTGCATACCAAGTGCCAGAGGCTGTGTTCATGTGCTCCAGTAAATACGCCACAACTAGGACAGCAGCTGCAGTCAAACTTTCCGTCTGAGTAAGTTTGCAGTAATCCATAGTTGTTCTTCAAGTTCTGTTCAATTTTTGCATAGCCCCAACAGGCATGCTAAACAGGGAAGTGTTAGATATCACCACTCTTGTAGCTCTCAGGTGTTTGACGATGGCCCTGATCTCTTCATTTCCCCTAGGGATGTGATGTTCCTTCCATCTTGGTAAACAGGGGAAGTTCTAGGAGCTTCCACTTAGTTCTTTGTATCACAATCACCTCATCTCATGGTCAGAGAGCTAATGTGAGGATTCTTCCAGTTTCTAAGTACGTTTATTCTAATTATACATTTAGGAACTGAGAGAAGAGAAACAGGGTGGGTTTGTGGACCAAGCAACATCACTGTGAGTGGATCTCGGGCTGAGACTCAATCTATCACAGGGGAACCATAAGCCCCTACTTGGACTGGTGGGACACAGAGATGTCATGCGTCCTTAGGAATTAGCAGCAACTCAGAGTAATCCCTAGTAATCCCTAAGAAGTCTGAGTAGTTCCCTTTCTGTAGTGCTTGGTCATTCCAGTAATGGACAGCAAATCTTTTCAGGGAAGTCTTGGAGGAATATTCACTGCATATACAATAGCAATGTTTCAGAGTCCCACTCCTTCAACCAAGGGACTCGGGGCCTGTAAACTGACTTAGGACTGGAAGCCGTATGAGAGACCATGACTCTTCATTGCAGTGACTCAATCCAAATCTTTACAGATTTATTATTATTATTGTTATTTGTTTTAGATTCAGGGGGTACATGGGCAGACTTTTTACCTGAGTATATATCATGATGTTGAGGTTTGGGCTTCAAATGATGCCATTGCTCCAGTAGTGAACATAGTACCTGATGGTAGTTTTTCAACCCTTGCCTCTCTTTCAGAATCCCTGATGTTTCTTGTCACCATCTCTGTGTCCATGCCTACCCAATGTTTAGCTCCTACTTATAAAAGAGAACATGCGGTATTTTGTTTTCTGTTCCTGCATTAATTCACTTAGGATAATGGCCTCTAGCTGTATCCATGTTTCTGTAAAGAATATAATTACATCTTTTAATGACTGCATGATATTCCTTGGTCTATATGTACTACATTTTCTTTATCCAATCCTTTGCTGCTGGGCACCTGGGTCGATTCCATGTCTTTTCTCTTGTGAATAGTACAATAAAGATAAAAGTAAATGTGTTTTTTGTAGAATTATTTATTTCCTTTTGGGTATATGCCCAGTAATGGGATGCTGGGTAGAATTATCATTCTATTTTTAGTATTTTCAGAAATCTCCGAACTGCTTTCCACAGGGGCTGAACTAATTCACATTCCCACCAACAGTGCGTTGCCTTCTCTGCACAACTTTGCCAACATGTTGCTTTTTTGACTTTTTTTTTGTTTGTTTTGGAGACGGAGTTTCGCTCTTGTTACCCAGGCTGGAGTGCACTGGCGCGATCTCGGCTCACTGGAACCTCTGCCTCCTGGGTTCAAGCAATTCTCCTGCCTCAGCCTCCCGAGTAGCTGGGACTACAGGCACGTGCCACCATGCCCAGCTAATTTTTGTATTTTTAGTAGAGACGGGGTTTCACCATGTTGACCAAGATGGTCTCGATCTTTTGACCTCGTGATCCACCCGCCTCTGCCTCCCAAAGTGCTGGGATTACAGGCGTGAGCCACCGCGCCCGGCCGCTTTGTTGACTTTTTAATAATAGCTGTTCTGACTGGTGTGAGATACTATCTCATTGTGATTTCGATTTGCATCTCTCTGTAGTTCTTGTAGAAATCTTAGATGTAATCTTAGAAATCTTAGATTCCTAGGTATTTTAATTTTCTGACTAGTGTAAATGGGATTACGTTCTTCACTTGGCTCTCAGTGTAAGTGTTATTGGTGTATAGAAATGCTACTGATTTTTGTATATTGATCTGATATCCTGAGGCTTTGCTGAAGTTGTTTATTTAATGTAGAAGTCTCCCAATAAAATCTTTAGGGTTTTCTAGGTATAGGATCATATTGTCAGTGAAGAGAGATACTTTGACTTTCTCATTTCCTATTCACATGCCTTTTATTTCTTTCTTACCCTATTGTTCTGGCTAGGACTTCTAGCACTCTGTTGGACAGAAGTGGTGAGAATGGGCATCCTTGTCTTGTTCCAGTTCTTAAAGGGGAGTGCTTCCAGCTTTTGCCCACTCAGTAGGTTGTTGGCTGTGTGTTTGCCATAGATGTCTTGTATTATTTTGAGGCATGTTCTTTTAATGCCTAGTTTGTTGAGAGGTTTTTTGTTTGTTTGTTTTCAAGATGGAGTTTCGCTCTGCTGCTTATGCTGGAGTGCAGTGACATGATCTCAGCTCACTGCAACCTCTGCCTCCTGGGTTCAAGCGATTCTCCTGCCTCAGCCTCCCAAGTAGCTGGGTTTACAGGCACCCACCACTACGCCTGGCTATTGTTGAGGGTTTTTATCATGAAAGGATTTGGATTTTATTGAATGTTTTTCTGTGTCTATTGAGATGATTGTGGTTTTGGTTTTTAATTCTGATTATGTAGTGAATTACATTTATTGATTTGAATAAGTTGAACCATCCTTGGATCCCAGGAATAAAGCCCTCTTAATCACCACAAATTAACTTTTTGATGTGCTACTGGATTCAATTTGCTAAGTATTTTTTTTTTTTTTTGATGATTTTTGTGTCTGTGTTGATTAGGGATATTGGCCTGTAGTTTTCTTTTTGTTGTGTCTTTGCCTGATTTTGGGATCAGAATGATGTTGATTTCATAGAATAAGTCACAGAGGAATTCCTCCCTCATTTTTGGGAACAGTTTCAGTGAGATAGGTACCAGCTCATTTTTGCATGTCTGGTAGAATTTGGCTGTGAATCCATCTGGACAAGTGATTTTTTTTTTTTTTGTTAGTAGATTTCTTTTATTAACAATTCAATTGTATTATTATTTTTCTTTCTTTCTTTCTTCTTTTTTTTTTTAGATGAAGTCTTGCTCTGTCACCCAGGCTGGAGTGCAGTGGCATGATCATGGCTCACTGCAACCTCCGCCTCCTGGGTTCAAGCAATTCTCCTACCTCAGCCTCCAAAGTAGCTGGGATTACAGACACCTGCCACCATGCCTGGCTAATTTTTGTATTTTTAGTAGAGACGGGATTTCACCATGTTGGCCAAGCTGGTCGTAAACTCCTGACCTCGTGATTCACCCGCCTCAGCTTCCCAAAGTGTTGGGATTACAGGTGTGAGCCACCGCACCCGGCCGGTTTTATTACTTCTTCTTGGTCTTTTAGGATTTCTGTTTCTTTCTGGTTCAATCTTAGGAGGTCATGTTTTTCCAGGAATTTAGCCACTTCCTCTAGATTTTCTAGTTGGTGCACATAGGAACATTCATAGTACTTTTGGAGGATCTTTTGTATTTCTGTGGGATTAATTGTAATGTCGCCTTTGTCATTTCTGATTGGCTTATTTGGATCTTCTCTCTTTTCTGGTCTGTTAATCTTGCTATCAATCTATCTTTCTTGTTTATCCTTTCAAAAAATAAACTTTTCATTTTTTAATCCTTTAAAAAAATTTTTTTTAATACTTTAAGTTCTGGGGTACATGTGCAGATCGTGCAAGTTTGTTACACAGGCATACACGTGTCATGGTGGTGGTTTGCTGCATCCATCACCCCACCATCTACATTAGGTAGTTCTCCTAATGCTATCCCTCCCCAATCCCCCCACCCCCTGCTAATTCCTCCCCTAGCCCCCCACCCTCCAGGCCCTGGCGTGTGATGTTTCCCTCCCTGTGTCCGTGTGTTCTCATTGTTCAACACCAATGGATGTTTTGTATGGTTTTTTGGGTCTCAGTTTTATTTATGTTCTAATTTTAGTTATTTTCCTCTGCTAGCTTGGAGTAAGTTCATTCTAGTTTTTCTAGTTCCTTTAGGTGTAAGGTTCGGTTGTTAATTTGAGATCTTTCTATTTTCTTGATGCAGATATTTAGTGCTCTAAATTTTCTTCTTAACTCTGTTTTTGACACATCCTAGAAATTTTGGTATGTTGTGTGTCTATTTTCATTGGTTTCAAAGAATTCTTTGATTTCTGCCTTAATTTTGTTCTTTATCCAAAAGTCATCCAGGAGCACGTTGTTTAGTTTCCATGTATTTGTATGGTTTTGATAATTTCTTTTGGTATTGATTTCTATTTTATTTCACTGTGGTCTGAGAAGATGCTTGGTACGATTTAGATTTTTTTTAAATTGAGACTTCCCTTATGGCTGAGCATGTAGTTGATCTTGGAGTGTGTTCCATGTGCAGATTAGAAGAATAATGTATGTAATATTATATATATAATATGTAATGTATATTATATATGTGTGTTTGTGTGTATATACATTTATACACACATATTAGTCCCTTCTAACACTGCTAGAACTGCCTGAGACTGGGTTATATTTATATATATATATATATGTATATACACATATAAAGATTTAATTGACTCACAGTTCTGTATGGCTGTGGAGGCCTCAGGAAACTTACAATCATGGCAGCAGGGGAAGCAGGCACATCTTACATGGTGGCAGGTGAGAGAGAGTGTGTGAAGGAGGAACTATCAAACACTTATAAAACCATCAGATCTTGTGAGAACTCACTCAGTATCAAGAGAACAACATGGGATACTGCCCTCATGATCTGTTCACCTCCCACCAGCTCCCTCCCTTGAAATGTGGGGATTATGGGGATTGCAGTTCTAGATGAGATTTGAGTGGGAACACAGAGCCAAACCCTGTCTTTCACTTTCACACACACACACACACACACACACACACACACACGAAAAGTGTATATCTTAACCTATGAGCTATTTTCTCCTGAGTCATGCTGTGTATCTGAAACATGCTGAGATTTGACTTATGTTGTGGGTTGTCTATGGGCAATGAGAGTTAATTACAGCGTCTTGAGGAGAAATAACAACCTTTCAAAGCCTTTTCCCCAGATGATGTTATCATAGGGTTTTCCAGCAAAGGAAGGCTGGTCAGGGTAGAAGTGATCTACTTCCACTGTCAAAGGTGATCCGAGTGAGTTGAAAATGTACGATTCTCAACTTCGTTTGAATCCTACCACATTTCCCAATTCCAGCTTTCAGGATCTCATTATTTTTCAATCAGTTCCCTAATGTTCACATGAAAAACTTGTTAAGGCTGTAAATTCAAGTGCTATTGTAATCCAGCAACTCTCACAGTTAAATTTCATGTTTGTTTTCCAGCAATAGTGGTTATGAGACAGAAGAATGTATTACAACTGCCATAGAAATGATCGGATTCTCAGACTGTGATCTTGAGCTTGTCCTTTTCTGTAAGTGCAGTAATGCATTCAGGAAAATCAGTTCCACTCTACAGTAATTGTTGTCATCATTACTGCTGTGATCATCAAATTCAGTAGCCGCTTGGGATCCCAAGGCATTTGCTTCAGTTAGCAGATCATCATAATTCACCACAGGTAATAATCTAACTTACTTATTGAACTGTCACTGTATGTCATGGATAACTAGCATCTGATTTCCCATTGCCAAGGAACTTAGCACTTCCCACAAACCCAAACCCGTGGCTAATCCAATTCTCAAATCGCATCTTTGAGAGTCAGTCATCTAAGACCACTCCCAATACCAGTTCTATAGCAGGGTTCAATCAGAAAACAGAAAACACACTAGTAATTTAAACAAGAAAAATATAATATTAATAATTGCAACTTGTGATAGGTGATTAACTCTCAAAAGAAAAGTAGGAAATGCAAAAAGCAGCTGTCTATTTCTAGGGCTGAGGGAGGGCAAATTAGGAAGACACTGAGAACTTAGAAAAGCCCTCCCTACTGTCTGCTTCAACACTGATTTGTACCTTTTTGGGAAGGAATGGCTGCTGTTGGCATGCACAGTCTGCCAGTGGTAAAGAAATTTTCCAGAGAGCATTGGCCAGAGCATTGGCTCCTAGAAGTGGCCTGCTAGGTGGAGGAGAAACTAGGTAGAGGGCATTGGCAGGCTGGAGCTGGTCTGCAAGGGCTACTGAGATGAGCATGACCACACCTCTCACACACCACTACACTGCCTGTCATGCTTAAAAATAGCACACAAATTTGGGGGAGAGGTCCCTTTAACTTGCAATGACCTTGCAGTGTTCCTTCAGGGCTCTCTATTGACAAAGCCTCTACTGACATTGAGTCATCTGGCACAGGAGAAATGCTTATAGGGTCCAGCTCTCGTATCACAAAGCAGGGTAAAGAAGGGTGGATTTACAGCTGTGAGGCAATAAACTGATGCCTGGTTCAAAAGTGAATAAATCTGGTTGTTTAATGTTTGGAAAGAAGGCAACTCTTGCTGAAGTGAATAGGACAGGGACAGTGTAGGAAATGAGGTCTGAGAGGCAGAGTGGTAGATGAAATCACATAACTTAGGGTTTCATGGATCACGGCAAAGACTTTGGATTTTAACCCAAGCGTGATGGGAGAGCATTGAACAGTTGAGAGTAGGAGGGTGGTGTGGTCTAATTTGTTTAAAAAGATCAGTCTGATTATTACATGGATACTTGACTTTAGACGACGAGAGTGAAGAAAAGGGAGGCTCCTGTTTACCAAATGCCAGCTGACTTATCCTGCGTCTTCTGCCGGCTGCACTTTCTCTCCTGAGTTCTAACCGGGATGACCAAATGTCTTAATTGGCCTGCAACAACTTAGGGCTCATGCGCTCTTTACTCTCAAATGTTATTGTTTGAGACCATATATTATATGGTCACCCCAGTTCTAACATATCTCACATCCTCTCCTTTCTTGAAAACAAGCCTGAAATTTCAAGATCATTATGTAGAATTTCTAGAAGTGACTGCTGTATCATTGCTATCTTTGGAGAACAACTGAAGTAGGGGTAATTCCTCAGGAGCTCCCCCGAGCCGCCCCACCTAGTGATAGGAGCTTCCGGTACCAGACTGATTCCTATTAAAATGCAAAGGCCACTGGAAGGGAAAACATATGGCTTCTATCAACACCTAAGAATCCCTTCTTCTCTGCTATTTCTTCACACTGGCAAGTCGTAGCCCACTGGTGTAATTCCTGCTGTCAAGTGTTGGCATTCCTCTAACTTAAGATGGCAGAAATAGGAGTAAGGGACAGTCCCATTGACAACAGCCCTATTTTGAGGGCCAGGATGCCCACAAGGGATTTTGCAGAAGAAGCCTTTCAGGTTTCCTAATAAGATGTCCAGTATGGCAGCCATGTGCAGAAGATCGAGCCACCTGTTACTTCTCCTGGACCTTGGAACAGAAGTCAGAACTCCTGCTTTAGCTGACTTCATTGCTTCTCCACCAAAATCAACATTACAGATAGGTGAAACAGGAGGTTTGCCCTAGAACGCCTCTAGCTGTTTTACCTAATCCATTACCCTCCCAACCTTTTGTCATATTTTCCCTCCCTCTCCATTAATTTACCCTAAAGCTGACAGCCTCTGGACCCATTTTCCATCACACCCTGTTCTCCAGTCTTTTATTTATACCCTCAGTCCTTTGTTTCCCACTATAAGGGAATGGAATGATAAAAATGATACATTTCCTCTCCCAGTGACTTTGCATTTTAAAAGGAATCAAAGTCTGATACCAGTGGTTCCTTGATATAAGAAAAAACTATGCGAGGAGCTTGTCTAACACGTGTATCAGTGAGCTCCAATACCTAAAAATCTGATTTAAAAGTTCCAGGGCAGGACCTAGGAATCCTAGGAATCACAAGCGTCTCGTGTGATTTTGATAGTTGTTTCAGGAACCACTCTTTGAGAGTAATCCTCAAATTAAAGGGCAAAGTCACTGACGCTTGAGTTGCATGTGTAAGCTGTGAGAAGTGAAGGCTTTATTGAGTCCCAGGAGTCATGCCGTACAGATAGTTACACACAAATGTATAAACTATGTCTCTGATTCTAAAATTGTGTCACATGGCATGCCAATGGGGACATCACTGAAACACCTGAGTTAAGTGGTCACCATAGCTTATGGGGTTATAGGAAATTTTGTTGTTTTTTAAAGCTACTCAAGAGTGTCAAGTCCTGCCCTGCCCCTCCTCCCTGTGAGATTCCCTAGAAAGTATAAACACAAAATTACAGTCAATTAGAACTGTAACTACCGTTTCATTATTAGTTGGAATGATGTTGAATCATGTGCAGCATGGAGCTCTGTAAATGCTGGATTGCAGCCCAGCACTGGTTTGTGGGTAGTTCAGGGCCTTCTATTTCACCACTTCTGACAGTCTGAATTCTCAAGCTGATATATCCAAATGTGCTTCTGAGGAGCAAGAGATTGCCAGACTGCTGAGCCGCCTACCTGATAAGCCGTATGATAATAGAGGGAGAGAGAGAGAAAGTAAGAGCTAGAGACGGAGGGAGAGAGTGCTTGGCTCTTCTTACTATTACTATATGGAGGCAGGAAAAATGAAATACAAGAGGGTGTCAGGTATGTGTTCTAACTTTTCACTGTGCAGTAATCCAGCCCACTTGTAACTGTGGCTTAATTAATACTTAATACCCAGAGTAATCAAATCAGTAACCAAGTCCTTTGGGAGGAGATAGGGTAAAACGGGCAGAAGTGGAACTGGTGCAGGAAAAGGTGGCTGAAGGCCCGGACAGACCTAAACAGCTGACACCAAATGCTAAAGCAGAAGTGTGGCCCTACACGCACGATGGATGACTTCTACTCTGGTGAAAAGCTTCCACGGTTTTTAAATTCCTGGTATTGGCTCTACCTTACTCCTTTTACTATCATTCAAGAAAGCATACCAAAATGAAAAAGAGTAATTTCTTTGTAAGTTTTGAATCTGTCATAGTTAATTAAGAAACATTTGCAAACTTTGAAGCTTTAATGTTACTGGTAACAGCATCTTAGGACTGACTGTGATCCACTAATAGAATATGACCTAGTATGCCACGTCCCGGTAAATACACCTCCAGCCTGTTACTGAAGCTTAATCAAGCAGCAGTTTCAGATGAGGGCAATCTTCTGCTGCTCTCTCTAGTTCTTGAATTCCTCTTCCCGCCCTCCTCCCCTAACTGCCCCATACAACTTGAGACTCCAGTGTAGGCTCTGGGTGCTGGGGCAGGGTGAATGGAGGTTCTAGTGGGGAAGCAGAAAAGTTGGCTTAGGTCAACTTTCCAAGCAAAAGTTGGCTCTGTAATTCTCAGAATTTACTTGATCATCAATGGGGAAAGGTTAAGAGGGTTCCTACAACTGTATTCAACTAAAATACATGTATTTTGGGGACAGATTATATTTTTAAAATTTTTAAATTGTGGTGAAACACACATAACAAAATAGCCATTAAGTGGCATAAAATACCTTCATAATGTTGCACAACCATCACCACTATCATCCGCATTACTCTTTTTCATTTGTAAAATTGAAATCTATGTTTTCACTACATGAAGTACCTCACATAAGTGGAATCATGCAGTATTTGTCTTTTTGTGACTGGCTTATTTTTACTTAGCATGATGTCCTCAAGTTTCATCCAGGTAGTAGTATACGGCAGAATTTAATTCTTATGACCGTTTTATTATTTGGAACCTTGCATTTAGGTATTTGATCCATTTTGAATTAATTTTTGTATTAATTTTTGATTAATACAAAGTTTGTGATTTCACTCTTTTTCATATTTGATATACATTTTTCCAAGAACCATTTGTTGAAGAGACTGTTCTTCCTCCTAATGAATGTTCTTGGCACCCTTGTCAAAAATCAACTGACTATATACGGGGTTTATTTCTGGGCACGCTAGTCTGTTCCATTGGTCTATATGTCTGTCTGTCTGCCATTACTATGCTATTTTGACTACTGTAGCTTTGTAGTAAGTCTTGAAATCAGAAAAGCGAGTCGTCCAGCTTTGTTCTTTTTCAAGATTGTTTGGGCTATTTGAGGTCTGTTGATATTCCATATAAAGTTTAGAATGGGTTTTTCTATTTCAGCAAAAAGCATCATTAGGATTTTCGGTAAGTATTGCAGTGACTCTTCAGATCGCTTTGAGTGGCACTCACTCCTTAATAATGTGAATTCTCCTAATCCATGTACATGGGATGTGTTGCCATTTATATCTTTCTTATTTCTTTCAGCAATGTTTTGTAGTTTGTATTGTGTAAGAATTCTTTTACCTCCTTGGTTAACTTAATTCCTAAGTACTTTAATCTTTTTGATGCTACTGTAAGTGGAATTATTTTCATAATGCCCTTTTCAGATTTTTCATTGTCAGCGTACAGAATTGCAACTGATTTTTGTGTGTTGGCTTTATATGCTGTTACTTTGCTGAATGCGTTTATTAGTTGTAACTTTTCTGATGTCTGGAATCATCAGTATGTTCTGCATAGAAGATAATATCATCTGTGAACAGAGCTAATTTTACTTCATACTTTCTAATTCAGATGACTTTTCCCTTTTTCTTGTCTAATTGCTCTGGCTAGAACTTTCGGTACTATGTTGAATAGAAATGGTGAAAGTGGGCATCCTTGCTTTGTTCCTGACCTTTGAAAGCTATTTGTCTTTCAACATTGAGTTTGATGCTCACTGTGGGTTTTTCGTATATGGCTTTTATTATGTTGAGTTAGTTTCGTACTATTGCTAGTTTGTTGAATGCCTTTATCGTGAAAGGATGTTAAATTTTGTCAAATACTTTTTCTGCACCATTAAGATGATCGTGTGTTTTCCCCTTTATTCTATTAATGTGGTATATTACATTGATCAATTTTCATATGTTGAACCATCTTTGCATTCCAGGAATAAATCCCACTTGCTGATGGTGTATAATCCTTTTAATATGCTGCTGAATTTGGCTTGCTAGCATTTTGTTGAGGATTTTTACATCAATGTTCGTAAAAGACAATGGTCTATATTTTTATTTTCTGGTAGTACATTTGTCTGGCTTTGGTATTAGGGTAATGCTGGACCTCAAAGAATGAGATAGGAAGTGTGCTCTCCTCTTCAATTTTTTTAGAAGAGTTTGACAAGTATTGATGATCTTTAAATGTCTGATAGAGTTTGCCAGTGATGCCATCAGGTTCACGGTTTTTCTTTATGGGGTGATTTTTGATTACTGATTTAATCTTCTTACTAGTTATAGCACGACGTGGATTTTCTAGTTTCTTATAATTTAGTGTGGGTAAGTTTTGTTTTTCTAGGAATTTGCTTATTTCATCTAGGTTATCCAATTTTTTGGTGTTCAATTGTTCATAGTACTCTCTTACAGTCCTTTTGATTTGTGTATAATTGGTAGTAATGCCTCCACTTTCATTTCTGATTTTAGTAATCTGAGTCTCCTCTCCGTTTTTCCTTGTCCATCTCACTAAAATTTTGTCAATTTTGTTGATATTCTCAAATAGCCAATTTTAGTTTCATTGGTTCTTCCTTATTGCTTTCCATTCTCTATTTCATTTATTGCTGTTCTAATTTTTATAATTTCCCGTCTTTCTAGCTTTGAGTTTAGTTTGTTCTTATTGCAATTTCTTAAATTGTAAGGATAGATTGTTAATTTAATTTTTTTTTTTGAGATGGAGTTTTGCTTCTGTTGCCCAAGCTGGAGTGCAGTGATGCAATCTTAGCTCACTGCAACCTCCGCCTCCTGGGTTCAAGCGATTCTCCTGACTCAGCCTTCCAACTAGCTGGGATTACAGGTGCCCACCACCATGCCCAGCTAAGTTTTGTATTTTTAGTAGAGATAGGGTTTCCCCATGTTGGCCAGGCTGGTCTTGAACTCCTGACCTCAGGTGATCTGCCCACTTCAGCCTCCCAAATGCTGGGATTACAGGCATGAGCCACTGTGCATGGTTGATTTTTCTTTTTAATGTAAGAACTTATAGCTATAAAATTTTTCCTTAGCACTGCTTTCTCTGCATTCCATAGGTTTTGGTATGTTATGTTTTTGTTTTCATTTGTCTCTAATTTCTCTTATGTTATCTACTTTTTTGATTCAATGGTAAGAGTGTGCTGTCTGGCCAGGTGCAGTCACTCATGCCTGTAATCCCAGCACTTTGGGAGGCCGAGGCAGGTGGATCACCTGAGGTCAGAAGTTTGAGACAAGCCTGGCCAACGTGGTGAAACCCCATCTCTACTAAAAGACAACACAAAAATTAGCTAGGCTTGGTGGCAGGACCTGTAATCCCAGCTACTCTGGAGGCTGAGGCAGGAGAATTTCTTGAACCTAGGAGGCAGAGGTTGCAGTGAGCTGAAATCATTCCATTGCACTCCAGCCTGGGGGACAAGAGCAAGATTCCATTAAAAAAAGAAAAAAAAATGTGTGCTGTTAAATTTCCACAAATTTGTGAATTTTCTAACTTTCCTTTGATTTTGTATGTCTAATTTCATCTTGCTGTGGTTGGAGAAGATACTTTACATGATATCTTTTAAAATCTATTGAGATTTCATTTGTGGCTTAACATACGATCTGTCCTGGAAAATACCTCATGTGCTCTTAGGAAGAATGTGTATGCTGGTGTAATTGGATAGTGTTTTCTGTATGTCTGTTACATATAGTTGGTTTATTGTGCTAGGTCCTCTATTTCCTTATTTATCCTCTCTCTGGATATTCTATCTATTATTGACACTGGAGTATTGAAATCTCCAGCTGTTACTGTAGAATTGTCTATTTCTACCTTTGGTTCTGCCTGAAGTTTTTGTTCCATATATACTGATGGTCTGTTATTAGATGTGAAACCTAATTATAATTTATAATTGTTATAACTTTATAACAATTATTATAACTTCTTGCTGTATTGAGCCTTTTATTAATATATAATGTCTCTTGTAACCTTTTTAAAATGTAAAGTCTATTTTTTTCTGATATTAGTATAGACCTTCCTGCTTTCTTTTGGTTACTATTTGCATAGAATATTTTCCTTATCACTCTTAGTCTGTTTTTGTGTCTTTGGATCTTAAGTGAGTCTCTTGCAGACAGCATATAGTTGGCTCGTATTTTTCATACATTCTGCCAATCTCTGTCTTTTGATTTGACAGTTTAAATCCACTTAAATTTAAAGTAATTACTGATAAGGAGTGACTTACTTCTGTGATTTTGCCATTTGTTTTCTAATACCTTCTTTTGTCCCTCATGTCCTGTATTACTGTCTTCTTTTGTGTTGAGTTGATTTTTTTGTTAGTAAAGCATTTAAATTCCTTTCTCATTTACTTTTGTGTATATTCTATAGCAACTTTCTTTGTGGTTACCAGGGGGATTGCATTTAAACTCTCAAAATTATAACACTCACATTTGAATTTATACCAGGTTAGTGTCAATAACATATAAAAACTCTGCTTCTCTACTACTCTATCCTCAGCCTTTTGAGTTGTTGCTGTCCCCAAATTACATATTTATACACTATGTGCTCCAGAACACAAACTAATAATTTAAAAAAATGTGTTAGTCTTTTAAATTATGTAGAAAATAAAATATTGAGTTACAAACTAAAGTTACAATAATACTGTTTTAGATTAGTATTTTTTTAAAGTACTAATCTCTTAAATCAAGTAGAAAATAAAAAGTGGAGTTGAAAAGAAAAAGCAAAGTTATAATTGCCCATGTATTTACCTTAATTGAGATCTTTGTTTTTTCATACAGCTTCAAACTATTGCCCAGTGTCCTTTCATTTCACCTTGTCTTGCAGAGCAGGTCTAGTGGTAATGAACTCTTTCAGCTTTTGCTTGTCTGGGAATGTCTTAATTTCTCCCTCACTTTGAAAGACAGTTTTGCCAGATATGGTATTCTTGTCTGACAGTTGTTTTTCTCTTTCCTTTAGCATTTTGAATATACTGGCCCGCTGCCTTCTGGCCTCAAAAATTTCTGGGGAGAAATTAGCTGTTAATCTTACTCAGAATCTCTTGTGTGTGATGTCACTTGTCTGTTGCTGCTCTTAAGAGTCTTTATCTTTCAAAAACTTAATTGTAACATGTTTTAGTATGGGTTTTTTTCATCTTAGAATTTGTTCAGCTTGGATATTTATATTCATGTCTTTCATCAAATTTGGAACAATTCCAGTCACTATTTCTTCATATATTCTCTCTTCTCTTTTCTCTCTTATTCTTCTTGGACTCCAACAATGTGTACATTGATTTGCTTGATGGTGTCCCACAGGTCCTTTTAAAAGGCTCTGTTTACTTTTCTCAATATTTTATTTCTGTGTTCCTCAGACTCAATAATTTTCATTGTCCTATCTTTACATTTACTGATTCTTTCTTCTTCCTGCTCAAATCTGACTTTAAATCACCCTAGTAAAATTTTCGTTTCAGGTATTGTATTTTCAGCTTTAGAATGTTTGTTTCTTTTTAAGTGTTCTACTTCTTTATTGATACTATTTGTTCATACATCTTTTTCTTGACTTTATCTCTTTCTTTAGTTTTTTGAACATCTTTAAGAGAGTTGTTTTAAACTTTTTGTCTAGTAGACCTGCCATCAGGTCTTTTCTAGGAGCAGTTCCTGTTAATTTATTTTTGTCCTTTGAATGGGCCATACTTTCCTGTTTCTTTCTATGGCCTGTGACTTTTTTGTTGAAATCTCGACATTTGAATCTAAGAATGTGGTAGCTCTGGAAATCGGAATTCCTCCTTCCTTAGTGTTTATTGGTGATTTTTTGTCTTTAGTTTTTCAGGCCATCTCTGTGGCCTAAAAGGATCAGCATGAGGTGTAAAGCTAAGGTGTTTTCTGAGCCTGTTTCTTTCCATGGGCATGTGCAGTCACTTTCTAATTTTCCTTGTATATGCTTAGTGTTTAATGTCTGGCTCCTAAAGAAGGAAAAGACAAAAGTAAAGGGGAAGAGGGGTGCCGGCTCTTCAGATTATCTGGAAATCACTTCAGCCGGTGGTGGAGGGGCTTGCAACCACGGGGAGAGGTGCAACAGAAGTAGCTGCCCCCCTCTGTGCCTGCACCTCTGTGTGTAGAAGAAGCAATCAGTATTCTCAACAAAGATCTCTGAAATTTGAAGAATGAGATACTTTTAGCTCATTCTGGTGTCTACACGCTGTGTGCAAGCCGCTATTGGACAAGTGCTCAGCTGCCTGTATTGTGAGGTAAATAGTACTTTCTTATAATAATAATAATATTTCTACCCAAGGAAGTCACCCTGGTTCTCTCTTCATGCCTATCTTATGTTCACCCTTCCAGGAGTAGAAAATGGGGTAGGAGAGGAGAGTTGATTAGCTGCTACTGTACTAAGAGCTGAAATTAACCAAAATTAATCTTGATTTACTGTCCAAGTCTTCCCCTGAAAGTTGCAAGCCTTCATTAGACTCCAGAGTTTCAAAATATTCATAGTTACACAAAACAAATTCTGCCAGTGTATCTGTTGTCTAGTGGGAAGGAGTCGGTGCTCCTTACTGTGCTATCTTCCTAGAATCCTCTGGGAAAAATTATTTTTACTTAGGGAATTATTCTGAAAGCTTTATCGAAGTCAGTTTAAGTTATAATAACCAAAAGAAATAAAGCAACCTTACATTTGTGTAGTCTTCATAATATTTAATATATTATCATATCTCCCCCTCCTTCCTTCTCTCCTACATTCCCTCCCTCTTCCTTTCTGTCATCCTTTCAAAACCAATTTAGGAGACAGCTTTTCCTGCCTAATCTATGTGGATTAACCATTTAATGCCTCTGATTTTGTCTCCTTTTTAACTTTTGGCCATTTTTCTGTTAACTCTTTCAAGAGAAGGAAGAAATAGGGGATGGGTTAACTGCTGAATGAACTTAAGTATTATCATTGAATTCATATTTCCTGTATTCCCTCCAGCCTTCCTCCTTCTGGGGGAATCCCAGACAATTGAGACAACAGCGAAGTTTGTTTTTGTGACCCCTAAGAGAAAGGAAGGAATACAGAAGAGGGAAGATACAATGAAGCCAATATAGACATTGTTAAGAAATTTATTTGCAATTCTTATTTTTTGTGTTTTTTGTTTGTTTTTTAAATAACATCATTCCTTAGATAAAAATGCAATCTTACAGGAATATACAATAGTGTCTCACACAGAGATGACCCTGAAACTCTCCTTGAAGGGTTGCCCCTCCTAGATTCCCTGGCCTTTCTCAAGGGTGAGAAGGCTCATCAGGCGAGGCCTCTGACAATGGGATTATTTGAGGATTACAAACTGTACAATGATATTTACAACAGTAAGACTGTGAAGTCGTGGAGCCTGGAGGGGAGGGTGTGGGGTGTGTAGGGGTGTGGGGAATGGCGACAATGGAGGCACTGCCCATGTTTTTGTGCCTCTGTGAGAACAGGTGTGATACAGATTGGTTTGGAGGATGAAGGTGGGTTTGAGTGGGAGGACACGAGGAGAGGAGAGATAGAGGAGTTTTATATGGAGCCTTTTGTGGGAGGAACGTTTTGCATGGTAGCTCTGGTGGATTAAAATAAAACAGCAATATTGCGAGAGTAATAGACCTTTCAGTGCTTCACCAATGGGGAATCCGTCACTCTATTTCTGAATGAACGTGCGTGCTTTGCCATGGGTTATTCTCATCCACAAACATCACAGACGTCTTCGGACATGCTCATCCCTGTTTCCCATGGCCGCATTGCAAGGCCTCATTCCCATGAGGCTCTGGGAGAACAGCATACATTCTGGGCAGGACGGGACATGGCAATGGGGTGGTATATAATCTGGCTGGGATTCAAGACATGGGTTTCGGGTTTGGGGATGGGGTGCAGCTGGATGCATAAGTGGCCTGAGGCAGGAAAGCAGAAGGTGCCCACAGCTTTGGGATGCTAGAGACACCTCCTGAAGGAGATCTTTGCACAGGACTGTGTGTTTACAAATCATCTTCCCTTGATGTGCAAATTCTTTCCTTTCCCCTTTTAAACATTGGTGTAGTTTCTCCATGTTGGGAAGTCTTGGGGTTGAGGGCTATATACAGGACCCAGTGACCCACCCTCTTTCGCTTCTCTTGTGACTGTATAGAAGAGTCTTCTCTGTTTTCCTGGCTAATGGCCAGAAGAGGTTTCCTCAAGGGGGTCTCTGAAACCTACAGCCTCAGATTCCTTGGCAAGGGGGCCAGTGCTCAGCCTGGTTGGTGCCTGCTCACCTCTCTTTCCATATTCCCTTGGTAATAAACTTGAGATCTCTAAGAATTCCATAATGGAAATTCTCCAGACCCAAACAGTGAATAAGAATCATTCTGTCCATTTCTGCATTTACTCACAGAGAAATGACCCTCTTTTAAAACCTACAAGCTCTTCCACCCAGAGCTTTTTTTTTTTTTTTTTTTGATAATGACCTTGGTCTGAGGTGAGTGAGTGAATTTTAGAAATGAATGTACAACGTATGTCTGATTCATGCCAGGGGAAGTGGCTCGGTGCCCTTTCTGGGATCCCTACAAACTCAAATTCCTTAGCTCCTGAGAATTGGGGTGCATGAGGGGCCCTGCAAAGGCGGAGGTGTCCCTGTGCAGCAGCCGGTAACTGATCTGAAGGGAGAGGACTTGGCTCTGGGGATTTAACATTTCAAACCTTTGTGTAATCACCTTCTCTTCATCTTTTCTTCCTCATTCTTAGTAGACATGTGGGAGAATTTTCATGAAAAATGCTAACTCTGACTCCTCCCAGTGCTCAACAGATTTGTTACTCTTCATCCGCTGAGCTGCAAGAGCTAGAGCGCTTTCAGAGGTGACTGAAGGCTTCTCTAATACCCCACAAAGACCACGGATCTTTACCACTTCAGGTGCAGTGGCTCAAACCTCTTAAAGTCATCCCAGCACAAAGTGTTGATTGTAGTATTCTTTCAATGTACATAAATAGTATTTATCTCATAATAATAATTAGGTTCTGATGGTACTACTTCCACCTAGGAGCATCACCGTGCTGTGTCCTCCTTGTCTGTGTATACAGTGTTCACCCTTGCAGGAGTAGGAAAGTCCCTTATCTAGAGCTCAACCCCAGCCCTTGGGCCTGAAGGGTGTGTGTCCTGGGGAGGTGGGTCAAGCGTCCCCCACAATAATGTAGAGTTGTGGCAGAAACCCATTTATCTGTTATATTGGTATCTGGCTCCACAAAGAAACGCTTCATTGCTTTGACATAAAAATAAATGACTGAACTAAGTTAAACCCGGAAGTGGCTTCACAAAGAGGCTGGGTAGCATGTGCCCATGGGACCCCTTCCACACACCATCTTTCTCACTAGTCTTTGGGGAAGACAGGGAGCTGGGGCTGGGGAGGGCAGTGGGAAGAGGGAGCTCTGCTCAGGGACAGGGAAAGGTGCCCCATCCCTGACGGTTGTAGGACTCTTTCCTCCTGTCTTTCCCCTCAACTTCCTCAAATCGTAGCTGCTGAAGAACCTGGACTCTGGTGGCCGAGGGCCTCCCTGTGAGTGAGGTTCGGGCTTCCTCGCCTGCCTTTGCACAGGAGCCTGTGTCTGGTGGCATCTGGACAGCATAAGGGGAGGGACATCAGCAGAGGGAGGACAGGGTGGCAGACACCCTCACACCCCTCCAGCTAGGCTGACATGGCCAGGACAACACCCCCAGATGGAACGTGCACTTTTCTCACCTTCCCAAATAGATCCTTGAGATGTCAGTGGCTCCATCACACTGGTCACTGTGGGTGGGTGAGCTGAACACGTCCTTCCGTGAAATGGGAAGAGACACAGAGGGAGTCAAATATGCCCTTTTCTTGCCTTCATTCACCCCCTAGTCCTCTCTGTGCTGATATTTGCCTCAGAGGCAGGTCTCCTTTAAAACGTGGAATTGGCCCAGAACCCATCAGCAAGTTTCCTCCCTTGGGGTTTAAAGAGCTCTTCTGGGAGTCATCAGGCCCATTGTGTAGGCTCTGTGCTGAATTGTTTCTAAATCCTTGACAACGATATTTAATTATTCTAGGCCTCTAGGGACCGAGATGCCATCATCCTCCTTTGCCACCCTGTCCATGATGAGGCTAAAATCCCCAATGACCAGGGTTCCAGTCTATCCCTCACCTACATTTTGTTCTATTTCTTTGCCTTTAGCAGTGGTGACTGTGTACCTCAGGGCTCTACAGAGTAGCCACCATCCTTTGGGTAACTTCCAAAGTTCTCATTTTCAAGGTGTCCCTATTTCTCAGGAGATGAACTTGGGCATAGAAAGACCTGCTTTTCCTGAGGTTGCCCTCCTGTCTTCAGCTGGATGGTCAGGGGACGTGCTGGATAGAGAAAACCTGGGAGAAACTGACAGGCAGCTTCACTCCAGACAAGCACCTGGAATCTGAAACTGGGAAACAGGAGAATGAGAGACACTGCCTTGCTCCTTTGAGTGGATTTTCCAGTCAGAGTGAGGCCTACTGGGTTAGGAAGAAGAAAAGGGGTTATAACTAATACCTTCTGAATCAAAGCCGGGAAAAGTTCACCAAGGTCTGGAAATGAAAGAGGCGGGGCTGGTCAGAGGACAGAGAATTAAGTTAACCAAACTGCAGACCTTAAACTGTGTTTCTTCAAGTTCCTTGGGCCCTCAGCCCTTGGCTGTTTTCTCCTGAGACTCAGCGGCTGTCAGGAGGAACACGCATGTGACAATTATGTTTTAAAAGGTTATGGGGAAAATTCCATTTTAGGTGGAGAGTAGACACCACTTTGAAACTGGTGGCTGCAGTTCATTGATGTCACTACTTGCCGTGCCAGTCTGTTCTGATGACAGGCAGCATACGTCAGTCTTATTCTAGAGGATCAGGAGGTCAGGCTAGGAAAGTCCTCCTGCCCTAGACAGGGACTCCCGTGTGTACTTCCTGGTAGAAATCTTGGGAACTTTTCACAGGATGATACCTAAATTCAATTTCTAGAGGACCCTGATGGCACTGAAAAGGAATCAAGAAAGTTTGGAGGACTTGGGTGTGGAGATCCGTGAAGAAACTCTGTCTCTAGCCTGTGTTAACTGGGGAGTATTGAGCAGATTTCTCCACCTCTTTATGAATCAGTCGAGCAAGTCGTCATAGAGGAATGGACTCTTCCTTATTTTAATTTCTAGCTTGCTCGTATATGTGCCAAGAGGGGCTGAGGGAACACTAGGACTGGAAGAGATTCAGTGGGTCAATTCTGGGCAAATGGTCGGGTCCTGTTTTCCCCAAAGCAGTCCTTTTTCAGTCATCACTGTTGACACACATTTGAAGGACACAGCACCAGCAAAGTAGAGAGATGTAAATGAGCATCAGAGATGCCCTCACAAAATCCGTCCCCACCTGCACTGTGAGCTCCTGATGCCTCTTCCCTTGTCCTGGCCCCCTCCTTGGCAGCCCAAACATGAGGGCAGGCCTGAAGGCAAGGCAGCTCCAGAGTGAGGAAGGGACGGAGAAAGGAGCACGCAGAGTTGACTTTCAGACGGCCGGGGCTTTCACCAGTTCCTTTCTCGAGCCCTTGCTGTCCTTGTTGGGTAGAGCAGATTCCTGAAGTGAGGATGCCCCTCCCTCCAAGCAGCCTGACTTTAATTTCATCCTCCCGGTTAGTGTACACTTTTCTAAGGAACCCAACGAGAAAAGTCCGAGTGGTGGGAGTGAAGGGCAAGCCAGCCACCTCTTCCATGGGGGATGCACAGGCCAGCCTGGTGGCTGAGGGCTGGTCAGAATGTCCCCCTATGCCTCACAGTGAAGGGCTGTTCTTGGAGAAGTACCAAATCAGAGGGCCAGAGCAGAGTTGACACAGTGAAGACTGGAATAAAAATAGGTCCTGGTCTCACAGCAGGAGGCGGTACGAACATACCCAGCAAACCATTTTGGAAAAACTGAGGGAAATGGAAGCGAACACAAGATATGCAAAATAGTAACGTCCAAACCTGTTTGTGGAGAGCAGAATAATGACTACACTGGTGATACCTTTGCTCGTTGTGCAAATTAAAGAAAACTCATTCCCTTTCCCCCAACCACATATAGAAAAGCACTTAAGAGTTCAAAGGTAAAGCTTGTCACACTCCAAATACAAAATGATTTACTTTACATGCAGCAAAATATACAAGAAGTGAATCCAAAAACCAACTTAATTCAATTCATTATATTCGCTTGGCACAATTGCAATTCAGTTTTAAAAAAATATTTGAAAAATACTGAAACTGACCTGAATTCAAGTATAACGGTTTCTTCAACAGAAACATTATCAATGCAATAAAACATTACACGGAATATATTGAAGCAAAATGCCTTCTTGTGTTTTTCCCTTAAATTTCTGTGTCTTTTTTTTTAAAATACAGCTTTAATGCCAACACAACTCACAATTGTATTTTAAAATGAATATTATTGCATTGTTTTTGCATATCTTGTGGGACAGAAAATGCAAAGAGTCACTGATTCCCATTTCAGAAGCAGAGATAGTGGTTTGTTTTTGCTTTCAAATGGCCCCAGATTCGGATCTTCCCACAGTTAAACCAGAAAGGGGGGACTGCGTAGCCACTGGTGTGCGCGGGCATACGGTGTGGGTGCATATACATAGGTATGACATATGCGCACAGACAACCCACCACACACACACGCGTCGCACACTCGCAGAGTCTCTTGCGCATGCTCCTCTCCCAAACCCCTGTACACCCAGCGTAAAAAGGAACCCAACTCTATCACCCACTTGTGCAAGACCCCATCAAGTGCATTGCCAATTACCTTTCCATTAGAAAACCGAACCAAACCGGAACAAAAATGGGTTACTACCTAAGGAAATGATAACAAATTATTGGGTATACACAATGGTTGGTAAAACTCTCCTGCAGCGGCTTCTATTGAACCTCCTTGGGAAAAGGAAACGACAATCCTTTAAATAATACAAGAAAACCAAACCCGATGTACACTGGCAAAAGTGAAAACAGAAAGGTGAGGGGGCTACAGGACTTTGTAAACACTCTTCTTCCTTCCCCCTGGGAAAACAAAATAAAAAATAAAAAACCCCAAACCAAAAACAAAACAAAACAAAAAACCCCCAAAAAACGAAAACTGCAACATGCTGTCAAGAAAAGTGTCAAACCGCAAAACAAAAGAGCGCTCAGCGGAAGCTCAGCACCACCTGGTCGGGCGGAGCCGGCGGCCCCTTCCCCGGCGGCGCAGCTCCTCCCTCGCGCTGCCTGCGGGCGGGCGGCTGGCCGGGAGCCCGGCGTGGCCTGTGCCTGTCGGGCGATCCCGTCGCGGGTGGAGGTGAGCGGCACCGCGGCCGGCCCGACGCCCATCCCCAAAGCTCCGCGCCCCTGGCGGCCTCCTCCTCCCTCTCCGGGCCCGGGCGGGGTCCTCCTGGAAGTCCTGCCCCGCTCCCTTCTCCAAATCCGCAAGGCCCTGGCTCTAGGGAGACAGCGAGGCTCGTACAGAATATGTGCAAATGGTTTCTACAAGCAGAGTCGAAAGACACCCGTTTGCTGTAGGGTCCTTTTGGTGAGGGCGCGCGGGAAGCCGGGGTGCTTTCCCCGCAGAGGCGCGGCCGGTCCCGGGGCCTGCGGGCTGGGGGAGGGCAGGCGCCATCCTCGCGCCCGGGGACCCTCGCCGCCTCCTCTCCCCGCGTCTGCGGACGCAGCCGGGCGCCTTCCTCCCGGAGGGCGGCTCGCGCACCCAGGCTCCGCGTCTTGTCCCAACAGAAATGAATGAAGACGCTGTTCCGGTTAACTCCAGGTCACGAGAACAGTGAGGCACTTCTGAAACGAACCCATTAGGAACATTGAAACAAATAAAAAAAAGCCCGCATCTGGCAGCGCCCACTACAGGCTGCTGACGTAGACCCTGCTGTCCTGGAGCTCCTCCTCGCTCAGCCGCCCCCGCGCGCGCACACAGCCCGCGTCCTCTTCGCCCCCGGCTCGGTCCTGCCCCGCGTCCCTGCAGTTCACAAAGGGTAAGAGGGCGCCATTGGGGCTCTGTGGGGCGCCCCCGCTGAGGATGTTGTCCGCCGCGCTCTCCATCTCCTCTATGGTCATGTCGCAGGCGTCGGCCAGCTCCTGGGTGGTGACCTCGATGAACTTGGGATCTTGAGCAAACTGTCCCAGTCCTTCTGAAATCAAGACCTGGAGGAGCGGGGTGGGAGCCATGGAGAACCAAAGGAACATTATTCCTGGAGCCCAGCTCTTCTCTTGAGGACTAGAGCCAGGGGTAGCTGGTGGGTCACTTGGGGAAGTGTGCGTGTGCACATGTGTGTGTGCGGGAGTGGCACCCACAGAGAACAAGTAGAGATGGCGCATCTGCCAAAAGAATTAGGGACGTCCAGGCCAGAGGAGAGAATTTGGGCTGGGCTGGCCGAAGACTGTCATCAAATATATAAAGACTTGGCTTATGGCCCAGCACTGTGGCTCACACCTGTCACCCAGCACCTTGGGAAGCCCAGGCAGGACTGCTTGAGCCCAGGAGTTAGAGATGGTCCAGGCAACACACGGAAACTTCGTCTTTACAGAAAATTTAAAAACATTTGGCTGGCTGTGGTGATGCATGCCTGTGGTTCCAGCAAGGCCAGAGGCTGAGGTGGGAGGATCATTTGACCCCAGGAGCCCAGGCTGCAGTGAGCTGTGATTGCATCACTACACTCCAGCGTGGGTGACAGAGCAAGAACCCATCTCAAAAGACAACCAAACCGCAACAAAAACCAGAGTAGGCTTGGCTCACAGAGGGGCCCAGGGATGAGGGAATGCCCTGCTCCTTCATCAGCAGACCCCAGCCTGCCCCTCTCCTTTCTGACACCCACAGAGCCTTTATACTATTCTTTCAGAGAAACCATTCTCCCGGGTGAAACTGTCGAGACAGGCCCACTGCCCATTGCCTGCTGCTGCCTTTCCAGGGGTGAGGTATACGTGCAGACACTGTGCATGCCCCTGCCCTGCTTCTGCCGGGAAGGGCCGGCAGGTGACCCGCAAACTTCTCTGTCCTCCTTACTGGCTGCTTAGTGCCCAGCTATAGGAACACTGGCTCCTGAGCCAGGAGGTGGAAGGACGCTGAGTGCAGCCTGGCACGCACTCCTCCCAGGCATCTGCTTGTCTTGCTCCTTGCCCACCCTGCTTAGTTTTTCTTTGGCACGCCTGACTTTCCTGATGTGTTATATATGTGTGTGTTTATTATCTGTCTCTCCTCACCACCACGTTAGCTCATGAGAGCAGAAGCTGTGTTTCTCAGCTGTGCTCCTGTAACTAGAACAGCGCCTGCACATCATAGGCACCCAGGGGAGGTCTGTGAAATGAATGAAGGATGGCCGAGGCCACAGGAAATACCAAAGTAACTCCCCCACCTCCTGCTCGACAGCCTGATGTCCAGATGAGCACAGCCTCTGCTTGGCTATGTCCGGTGATGGGGGCTCACTACTTTTCAGGCAAGCCCCTCTCATTTTGGAAGAGGCCTTTGGGAAGGTCTTCCTCATGTGAGCTGAAATCTGCCTGCTGGTGGGTTGAGCCAGTCGTTCTGCCACCTCTCCCCATCCCACCCGCTGCAGGTGTGAGAGGCGCATCGCACCCTCCACAGTCACCTCCTCTCCAGGTTTTCTTCCCTAATTCCCTGAACCGGTTCTCCTAGGAAATGGTGTCTAGGAACCTTGCCATTCTGGTCATCCTCTTTTGGGCTTGTTCCACTGTGTCAAAAGGTCCCTAATAATGTGATTATTGCACTAGATGCAGTGACCAGGCAGAGCACATGGGACTGAAACCTCTCGTGTCCTAGACTAGTGTCTGCCAACCTGGCTATGCATCAAAATCATCGAAGAGCTTTACCAACTGTCAGTTAATCTGTCCTCGTTTCCAAAGCTCCCCAGGTGATTCTCACGGGTCGCCTTGGATCTGGCCTGTCTGTGTAGAAAGGCAGCCAAGCTCACATTTGTGTGTTGAGCAGATGCGGCGCATAGGTCTATGGCCGGGACGAGTTGTTCAGTGATTTCTGTCGCCCTCTGCAGTGGGCCTGGCCTCAGGAGAGCCCATGGCATCTCGTGTGGGCACGGCTTTCCGCACACCCGTCTCCTGCAGCCCTGATGGGGAGGGTCTTTCTGCTCAGATATTGACTGCAATGAATTTGGAAAGAGCCAGGTGCTCCCTTCTCAGCTCCACATGCCAAGTCCCCCTTTTGCCCGTGGCCTCTTCCCCCGCCCCGTCCGTGAGTCACCTACCGCTTCCACCAGGCTGCTGGCACTGCCGTGGAACTGCCTCCCCGGGGCCCCAGCCTGGCTGGGCACCGTGAGGGAGACGGGCCGGGCTCTCCGGTTGGTGCTGCTGCCCCCGCCACAGGGGCTGGTCTCAGCCCAGGAGCCGCAGTGGATGGACGGGAAGCTGCTGTTGAGTTTCTCGCTGGACTCGGCCCCCTCCAGCCGCAGGGTGGGGATGGGCTGTGGGGGCCAGCCTCGGCTGCCAGGTGTGGCAGGGGGGGTGGCAAAAGGCCTGGGGAATGAGGCGGGGGAATGGCTTCTCTGGAGGAGGGGGCTCAGGCCTGCCACTGCCAGTGCCTGCGGACACACAAGGAGTGCGAGTTAATAGGAGGGTCCACCCCAGGCAAGGCAGGCCCCTGCTCTGAGCAGCCACTGCTTTGCAGCCGCTGTGTCCAGCTAGCTTCACCGGCCTGATATTCACATGCCATCGTTTTTCCCTCTTGGTCCTATTCATTAACCTGGCATGACTTTCAGCCATCTCAAAATACATCTTAGGATCATCTGGGTCCGAAGTGATCTCTCTCCTGGAGCTTCTGCAAGCTGGGAGTGGGTGGAGTCATGGTAGCCTGCTTTTAGCCCTGGCCCTGTCACCTGTGCATTCTCTCCCTGTTGCTTTTGTCCTCGACAGAACGGAGAACAGGGTGAGGACTGCGTGTCTGTAAAGCCAGAGAGAGAACGCCCTCTATCCATTTGCCTCGCGGGGCTGGTATGAGGTTCAAATGCAATGAGGTCTGTGAAGAAGCACTCTGTACCTCACAAAGAGTCGGGAAAACAGTATTTGTGGTTTTGGTTCTTACAGTTAATGGGGCCATTCATAATGCCCTGCCCGTCTCTAGCTCAGGTTGTCTTTGAACCATTGTTAAATCTGGTGCTGTATTGTGATTAAAAGATTCATGTGGTGTGCCCTCTGTCCCTGAATGTTCTTGAGCATCCTGAGGGCAGGGACCAGGCCTGCCTGGCTGTTGCCATGACGACCTGCTGGGGCAGAGGCTCTGCAGGGCAAGCTGCTCTGATGGGATGTGCTCCCGGGAGACAGAGACACTGTGTGTGGGGAAAGCCCGCCTCTAGGGGCACAGAGAACAGGAGGAGAAAGAGACGAAGAGGAGAGTTTCGTGCCTGCCAGTATGACAAGAACAGATAGGTGAAATTGACTATTAGGAATCTTTTAAGATGGCACACAGTGTCCCCACATCCTTCCACCTCCTGCCCCAGCCCATGGTGGTCCTCAGCCTGGGGCTCCTGGATCCCTGGGGATCTGAGAAAAGTGTAAGGCCATATTCATTATTTCGGAAAGCCCAGTGGAAATCAATGCCACATAGGCTAAGAAACCCAGTTCATTTCTGGGAGCTGAAGTCATATCAACTCAGCAAGGCCACACTGGCCATCTCACGCCGATCGTGAGTTTTGATTAGCAGTTGAATGCCTTTGGGTACAAAAAAGCCATTTAAAGCATAGGTCCATGCTATAAGAGAGTATATCGTTAAAAAGATCAGAATGTTGGGAAACTCAGTTTGCCTGGGGTTAACAGACTGGCCTCAGACAGCACTGAAGTTCAAAGACACTAAAATATGTTTGGTCTGGGCATCTTGGATTTCACCATCTCAGCTGGAGTCAGCCATGCCAAGAGACAGTTTCATTTATGGACTCTCCCTGGACCTGACTTCCCTGGATGTCATTCCCTACTCTTGACCATGTGGCTGGCGGGTTCTTTAATCCCTTCTATATGTCACTGGATGGATTTTTGTGCAGCAAAATTTCCAGGTATGTTCAAACTCTAGGTACGAGTACATCTTCTTCCTGAGTGCCCTGCAGCATAAGCCAGTGTCTGGGGAGTCAGCACGATCTGTGGCAGCCTAAGAAAAAGCTCAGGTGGAGCCCGCAGCGCGGGTCCTCAGGATCACGCGGAGAGCTCCTGTGCACTCTAGGCCCCCACCCTGCGACGCTGCAAACCTTGCTGTGACTCCCGCCTGCACAGGAGGCATGCGAAGCCCTACAGGGTTGGCTCTCAGGGCAGGGGCAGGATGTGCCAGCCATCAGAGACAGCCAAGACCCACTGATGTCCTCAGGATTTGTCCATCATCCTGGGGACTGTCTGGCCTGCTAGCAGGTGACAGTGGCCTGTCCAAAAGCTACCTGATGATGAACCAGATGCAAGGGTAGGACTGTCTTCTGAGAGATGTCTCCCCCTCGGTCCTTCTGTCGCTTCAGACATTCCAGGTGGAAGGAGGCCCTTCGACCTGCAAAGCCAGCCAGAGAGCCAGGATCAGGGCAGAAAACAGGATGCTGGCCTGTGACAGTTCACACCCTGGTGGGGTGCCAGGAGCAGTAACTGTGGCCCGGGATACTCCTCCTTTCCCCTCCCCTCGTCTGAGACGTATTCTGAAGCATCTGTCCAGGGCTCATCCCTGCACACCTTGCCTTTGGAATGTTGTCTCCTTGCTTTGGAAATCTACCCAGCCCACTGTGTGGGGCTGGTCTGAGGGAGTCCACACGGTTTCGCAGTCACCCCTGAGTACCTGACCAGTGTCCTCTTGGGACTAACCACCGACTACTCCTGGAGAGTGAGGAGTGCATTTACCTAGTGAGGCGGTACGGAGGAAACCCCTCTTTGGGGATTGCTGGATGTCCCTCTTGTCCTCCTCTGGGAGTGTCACTTGCCGATTTTCATCATCCTGGTAGGAGAGCCTGGAACAGAGAACTCCTGGGGCTTGCTCCTGGAAGCTGAGAGGTGGCCACCCACAGGGACAGCTGCACCCGCAGAAAGCACTTTGCTCTGATCCTTAGTGAAGGGACGCCCACTTTGTGCTTACACGCAGGTTTGAGGAATTGCCACCCCAAGAAGTTCTGGCCTGCCCTGGCATCTTCCAGGCCTGCTCACTGGGAGTTGCCAGTTCCTCACCTGCAGCCTGTCTCATGGGCCTGCAGTTCTGATTTGGGGAAATGAAGGGACTCTAGGGTCAAAGGTGTTGAGAAAGCTGAAAGAATCCTAGGCAGGTGAAATTCTTTTGGGGAACAGCCTTGGCTCCTGTGTCTGTATGAACTGATGCTGTTCTCCCCAGTGACTCTCAAACTTATCCCCATCCCCGACTTCTCCCTGTTCTGCCACCCCCGCCCCATCAGCGAGAGCATATGAGCAGCTGCCTACAACCACCCCACAGTCACTCAGTAGGTGAACAGCGGGGCTGTGAGGACCTCAGGGGGCACCTAGTCTGTGGCTTCCAGGCCTCTGATGGAGACTCAATGAGAAGTAGATTGGACACCTTCCCATCATGCAGACACACGGATGGAATGAAGCTTCATGCCCTTTGCTTACCCTCAGTGCATACATTGCACCCTGGTGAGTCCTAGTCCACTTTAGTCTATTTTATTAAAATCTTGATTCACAATCCCTGCTAGGTCAGCCTGCAGTCTGAGAAGCACAGTTGCATTCCAACATCATTCTCAGATGAGACCGCTGAGTCGCTGGTCCCTGGTGCCACCCCACACCTCTGAGGGTGACTCCATGCCCGCTCCTGGCACAGCACAGAGACTCGGGGAATTTATATATGTGCAGGAACGCTGGCTGAGTGCAGACCGCAATATTTATGCCTTCAAGCCTTGCTCTTACTAGGTAAGTCCTCCCTATTGTATTTTCTTCTTATGCAAGTCACCCCCGCTCTTGCAAACCCAGTTACTGTTTGACCCTGTGCATAGTACCTATGAAGGTCACCCTGCCCTCAACATTCTCTGAACACCTGTACCCCTTGGGGTTGTACCACTCTGGGGGTAATTAGTGAGAAACTCTCTGTGTTATCTTCCTCCCCTGAGACCCTCTTAGTTTCCTAGTTTGTGGAATTCCCTTCAGGATGGAGACTGGGTTCTTCATGACCTCACAGACCACCTTGTGCACCAAGCACTCTAGAAGAGCCGAAATAGGTTAAAACATTTGCTCTTCCTGATTTCTAGGGCAGGCGGTAAGGCATTCATTTGTATTCTCTAAAAATCAACTTAGAGAATATGATCTCATAACGAACTTCAGGTATTTCTCTTGGTTTTAGGTTGACTAGTTCACTGAGTCAGAAAAATGGAAGGTCTGTCACCCCCACCGTCCCATTTTGCTGATGGGGACACGAAGGCACAGGGCAGTCGAGTGATTTGTCAAGAGTTGCTGGTTGGGACTCTTTTCATGTTTTTCCTTACTCACTGGACTCTTTTTTCTATGCCAGGGGAAAAGGGGGTGCTTCTGCTGCTCTTCCCATCTAGTTCCTGAGCAGAGAGCACTGGACCCGTAGGAAATAGAGTGCTGTGCTGGTCTGGCTGCTAATCTCCCCACACGCCCCCCAGTGTAGGGCCTGGTGCCCCTTCCCACCTCCTCCAGCCACACCTTTCCTGTCTTCAAAAGACTGCAAGGCAGGCCGGGCGCGGTGGCTCACGCCTGTAATCCCAGCACTTTGGGAGGCCGAGGCGGGTGGATCATGAGGTCAAGAGATCGAGACCATCCTGGTCAACATGGTGAAACCCCGTCTCTACTAAAAATACAAAAATTAGATGGGCATGGTGGCACGTGCCTGTAGTCCCAGCTACTCGGGAGGCTGAGGCAGGAGAATTGCTTGAACCCAGGAGGCGGAGGTTGTGGTGAGCCGAGATCGCACCATTGCACTCCAGCCTGGGTAACAAGAGCGAAACTCCGTCTCAAAAAAAAAAAAAAAAAAAAAAAAAAAGACTGCAAGGCTAGTCCTTCCTCACTCTGAAGTCCTTTCGGGAACTTACTGGACTGACATGCTGGGATGGGTCAGTGAGTGCCTCCTTACTGCCCTGGGCCCCTGCGGGGCTCCTCCCTGTCAGCATCAGCAGCTCCAGGTTTCCCTGGTGGGGCTGAGAGAGGACACCCTGCATTGTGCCTGTCCATGCTTAACTGCGCCGCTCTTCCAGAGTAGGACAGTGGCTCCCAGCAGGTGGCACAGCCCCTCAGCATGCCAGGTTCTTGACATGCCTGCCCTCCAGCTCAGAAAATAACTCTGAACCCTTGGAAAAGTGTCTATCCAAGGAGCAGGCACACCTGCTGCTGGCCTGCCCATCCCTCCGGAGGGCCCATTTACAAGTGGCTGCATGCAAGCCTATAGGGCCCAGGCATTTCCCCCTGGGGAAAACCCCATGCCTCAGTTTCCCTTTTTATGAAATTGGAATGACATATGCCCTGCCTGTCTCAGAGGCCTGTTGTGAGTCGCAAATAAAGTAACAGATGACACAAGGCTTTGAGGGTGAAAAATGCCAGAAAAGCTTCTGAAACAATGTGTCTCAAACTTCTGTGGATGTCACTCAGTCATAAAGACATTTCACAGGGAGACACCCTCGATACACACATCTGTTGGCCATTGAGCAAGTGTTTCACAACACAGCGCTTACCTTTGTGACCTCTGACACACTCTGATAGTTTCTATTATGCTATGCTACGCCTACTTTTAAGGGCTAGTCATTAGTGACCAAATGAATGCCACAAACTTCTAAAGGTTCTAGATTTGCAGCTAAAATACTCTAAGAATTGCAGCAAGGAGAAAAGATCTCAGGCATAAGTTTGCCACCAGTGCCCTCTTCTGGCAGCTTTATTATAAGCAACGTGTTGAAACACTTGTTAATTGTCAATTACATGTATGTGTGCACTGAGTCTCACCAGAAAATATATTTATGCCTGTGTCTTACAGCCTAAAAGATTTAAGAAACAATGTTCAGAAAATTTCCTGGCAAGGAAAGGTCAATCTAAAATGGGCATCGTGTGTGTGTGTGTGTGTGTGTGTGTGTGTGACGAGGGCTCCCATTTCACTAAGGAGATGACAGGCTGTGCAGGTGTTTCTCTGTGATCTCCTCTCCTCCTCCGATCAGCCCCAGAGGAGGGATCTCAGGGCCCTGCCCCTGCCTCCCCAGATTTGTTCCCACACCCGGGGTTGGCCTGGGCAGAGGGCAGCAGAGCTCACATCTCTGTGGAGAGCAGGCTGGGCTCACTGCAGGCCTCCATGTCATCGTTCATCTTCACTTCATAGGTCTCGTCCTGAGACGTCTCCTCCTGACCCACCATGGCTGTCTGGCTCTCCCGGGAGTGGCACCTACAATATCCAAGATGAAGAAAAACATCAGGAACTGCTAACCCTCCTCCCCTTCCTTCAGCAAGTAAAGCATCACACACGCACACACATGCATGCGTACGCACATGCACAAACACAAATATGTGAACAGGCACACAGTTGCTGGTGCCTTGTTTTCCTGTGATTGCTGATGGGTCCATGAAAGTATTAAGATCAGCGTGACAGTCCCCTTTGGGAGAAGGATGTCTGCTGTTGATCCAGGGAGATCTAAGTCCTGACCCCAATTCACTCACTTAGCACACCTCATGCCTCAGTTTCCCTTTCTATGAAATTGGAATGACATATGCCCTGCTTTAGAGGCTGCCCCCCACTCACCTCCAGCTATGACACCTGGGTCTTTGGCATTTGGTACAGCTGAGAAGTCCCTGGCATCCTATTTTGATGGTTCCCTTGATTCTGACACTGGCCCCCTGGGGTAAAGGCACAGAGTGGAAGCCTCACCTAGAGGGGTTTGCTCTCCTGAGCAGAGGGCAGTGAGCCTGAGTCCCTGCTGAGCCTGAATCCCTCCTGAGCTCCAGATCCTCACACACTAGGACGTGCCTTTCCCTCCTGGGACAGGGTCTTATGCTCACATGCCGTGCCTTCTTTAGCTCTGGACCAAGGCCTCTTCCTTTTCCTGTCTAGCTCAGCTCAGTGCCTCCCTCTGTCTTGCTTTCTGCAGACCTTGCATGCTGGGCCCACTTTATCCTCACATCCCTGAGAGCATCAGGGAAGTATCCTGGTCCATCTTCTCAGAGCTGAGTGCTAGATCAGTGCCCTGGCTCTGAGCATCACTGGCAGGGCAGAAGCAGTTCTCTCTCTCGAGGAGGCCTGCAGATTGCCACCCGCCCTGCAGTGGGAAGGAAAGATGACAGGTGGGAGCTCCAGGAGGATTGGGAGGGGAGGGAGGTACAGTAAGCTTTGGCGAGGGCCTGGGGGGAGGAGCTGGAGGTGCAGAGTGGCAGCGGACAGGCAACTGCACTTCTGGGGGCCACCGGGCACAGGACGTGCTGGCCCATCCTCAGCACAAGCAACGCCAGGGCCTGAGCTGCCCTTAGCCTTGAGCTGTGACAGAGAGGACAAGGGAGCTGGGATGTGGGCTATGCTCCTCTTCTTCACCAAACTGAAGCCTGGTGCCCTGAGTGTTGTCTGTACTGTCTGCAGTGGCCAGAGGGAATCGACATTTCATGAGCACTGACTGTGTGCTGGGCACTGTGCTGGGTGCTTTGTGTGTGTTTTGCTTCATGGAGGGATGTATCTGCGGGGACAAGGAAATCCCCCACGGTCTCCTCCCCAGCTCCTCTAAACATCTCTCTCCCCTTATGTCACAGAGAACAAAGCCTTACAGGAATATGGCCTTAGAGGGTAGGGATTTAATTCACCCTGAGATGCTAAAGACGGACATGGAGCCCTCCTTCAGCAGAGGCTTTGATGAGGCCAGCAGGGGAGAAGGGGTGTGGGGATCCAGTACTTGAGTCCTCAAAGGCTGTTAGGGGAAGGGGAGTGAGGTTGTGGAGAAGGGCGAGGCCCCCACAACAGGTGCAGGCCTCTAAGACTAGATGCCTAGAATAGATCCTCTCCTATGTAAAGCTAGCCCTTCAGGCCAGCACATCATATCCAGTGCTGAGCAAGCTGCCCTGAGCACAGAAGAGAGCAGTGCAGGCCTTGTGAGTTGAGGGATGCCCCAGTGCTGCCTCTGGGTGGCTAAACCCGCCAACTTGCGGAAAGGAAAGCAGATGGGGAGGGCAGGGTAGTCTTTTTAACTTGTCTGTCATCTGACACAATTAAATGTCTGGGCCCTAGGGGCTTGCATGCAGCCACTTGAAAATGGGCCCTCTCAGGGGATGGGCAGGCCAGCGGCAGGTGCCTGCTCCTTGGATGGATACTCTTCCAGGGCTTCAGAGAGAAGCTCCCATTTCTCTTACTATTTTCTGAGCTGGAAGGCAGGCATTTCAGGAAGCTGACATGCTGGGGCGCTGTGCCGCCAGCTGGGAGCCACTGTCCTGCTCTGGAAAAGCAGCACAGTTAAGCATGACTAGGCACCTCTCTCAGCCCCACCAGGGAACCCTGGAGCTGCTGATGCTGACAGGGAGGAGCCCCACGGGGGCCCAGGGTGGGAGGGAAGTCCTGCCATCCCAGCATGTCAGAGCAGTGCATCCTAGAGCACAGGGGATCAGAGGACAAGGAGAAAAGACCGAGCAGGGTGGCCAGCCTCCTGCTTACCTCGGGGAGCTGAGCTTCCACGCCACCTCCTGCACCCGGATGGCAGGGGACAAGGGGGGCCCATGGCCCTCCACAGTGCTGACCGTGCTGGGGTGGCCGGCGGGGCGGGGGAGGCGGCCCAGGGCGGTGTTGTTGGCATTGTTGATGTTGGCGTTGGAGCCCGTGGATGAGTAGCTGCTGGGGGTGAAGGTGGAGTCCACCAGCTTCTCGTGGGAAGGCGACTCTGTGTCGCCCTGGCTGCTGCCTGTCTTGTTGATGTGCAGCGGGCGCTGAGTGGTGAAGGTCTGGGGGAAGGCGCTCCGGCCGTCACTTTGGTAGTAGCTGACGTGGTTGCCGAACAGGCCACCGGCCCTCTGCAGGCAAGAAGGACAGGTGGGTGGAGGAGAAGCCCCTCAGTGTCCACTCCTCCCAGAGAGCAGCGTCCACAGCCAGGCCAGTGGAACGAAGGGTCTGCGAAGGCGGGCTGCCTTCCTCTGGGGAGGCACAACTCTGCTGGGAGCCAGGAGCACCTGAGGACCTTCTTCATGCCAGGCTGCTCCAGAGAGGGAGGGACCCACAGTCTCAAGGCTCCAGGCTCTCCTCTGTGGCAGCTGGGAGAACCCACACACCGGTAGGGACAGGATAGTGCAAGGGGCTGCCGCTGGTACAAGCTGCCCTGGAGATTTCCAGTGAAGTCCCCGAAGGCTGGGAGTGAGTTTCCAGGGCACATGTAGGACGGCGGTCCCTAAGAGCAGCCAGCACACTGTGAGGGTGGGGGCTGGGAGAACGACCAGAAGATTCTAACCAGATTAAAAAATAAATAAATCCAATGTGCTCACAGAGCTAAAAGCTGTGTCAGCCAAATGGTTTTGAAAATGAGGAATTTCCTGCATGATGCTCTTTTTCCCCTCGGGGATTCACAGATAGTTAAAACCAGGAGCCAGTGTTTTCCCCCAGTATCTTTTCCTTGTCCTGGGGAAGTGGGCAAGTGGCTATTCACAAGGTTGCAACCTTCGACATCAGAACATCCCTGGGCCTTGGTGACTGAGCCTTTGATTTCTGGGGTCTTGTCAGGTGGTGTCACAATCATGCCGTGTCCCTGAGGCTACACAGTGACGAATGTCTCCCAGTGATGAGGATAAGGATGAGGAAGAGAAGGAGTAGGGGCAGGGTGGGCTTGGCTTGCCCCCTGTGTGTTCCACAGCCTGGGAACTGGGCCCTGGGCTGGGAGCGGGTATGAACAGGGCCCTGCACAACTATGACTGGCAGCGTCTCCCTTGCGCTAGGAGGAGTTTTAACCAAACGCCAGCGGGGTGAGGCAGCTAACACAAGTGAGTGATAAATGTCCCTTATTCTGGTACAGCGGTATTTAATTTTCACCACTGCAACTGCTGGGCAGCTTGAGTCTCCAGGAAGGAAGAGGGAAAGGGGAGGACTGGAGGGGCTCGGAAACCTGGAGAACACATGCTGTGCTGCATCTCAGAGGGCTCGGAGACCTGGAGAACACACGCTGTGCTGCATCTCAGAGGGCTCGGAGACCTGGAGAACACAGGCTGTGCTCCATCTCAGAGGGCTCGGAGACCTGGAGAACACAGGCTGTGCTGCATCTCAGAGGGCTCGGAGACCTGGAGAACACACGCTGTGCTGCATCTCAGAGGGCTCGGAGACCTGGAGAACACAGGCTGTGCTCCATCTCAGAGGGCTCGGAGACCTGGAGAACACAGGCTGTGCTGCATCTCAGAGGGCTCGGAGACCTGGAGAACACACGCTGTGCT